>JAUKWC010059828.1:0-38019 GCA_032356245.1 Endocladia muricata | reverse complement strand
CCATGAGGCTCCTCGCCACTCTTGAATGACGCCTTTCATCCCACCCCCTACCCCTTCCAGTTTTTATACCACACCTCACCATCACTCGCACTCCCTTACCCTCTCCACCTGCAACAGCCAGCACTCTCCGCATCGCATCGAACACCGAATGCCTCGTCACTCTTGACCGGGGCCACCCGTCCCGCCCGCCTTCCCTTCCACTTTGTACACCACACTCCACCACCACCAGCCCTGCCTCGACCTCTCCACCTCCAACAGCTCACATTCCTTGCATCGCAGCACACTCTACCTCGAACAGCCTGCACTTCCCGCACCGCGTCGCGAGCCGCACATCTCGCCACTCTTCAATAACAGCACCCATCCCGCCCAACACCCCTTACAGTTTGCACACCACACCACACCATCGCCCGCACTCCGTCACCCTCTCAACCTCCAAGAGCCCGCACTCCCCGCATCGCATCGCACATCACACGTATCACCACTCTTCAGCGACGCCTCCTATCTGGCTCAGAACCTTTGCACCCCTGCGAATATCGTTTCGAATACGCGCTGCATACCTGTGCACGCCTTTGCATCACAAGGATAAACTGTCGCTGAGTACTTTCTGTTGACGGCAGGGTAACTTACAGATTTAGCGTGGTAGCGTCCCGTGTGCCTGCGGTTTAAATAGGACCTGTGACAGGTTCTTGCGTTCCACAGTTTTGCCGCCGTGCCTTGCAATTACCCTACATGAAAATACCCTAGTCCGTACGAAAATTCGAAAATCTTTCTACTACGGATTTTACAGTATCACTACTTTTCGGGTCCCACCTCGAGTCGTAGTACCCATCAGCGAATGCCTGATGTTCTCACGTCTACACAGCCAATAGCGTGCGTGTGTGTCGAATGGCAGGCCCTGTCTTCCACCTTGACCACTCCAGCGTGCACGAGACCTGCACTAGATCTCGTAAACGCGGGAGTGCTCGCGACCAGACCTACCGTCTCGTACTTAGTGCAAACAAGACGCAAGATCCACCCGTGGGAAACAGTTTACCTCTCCGTTCTCGCCCTCCTCCCGCCAACCCTTCTCCTTGCATCCATGCTTGCCAGCCCTCAGTATGCGCTGCAAATACCGGGACTGCATCTACTCGTCTTCCGACGCATACTCCGTTTCCAAACACGAGCAACAATGCCACTTCCGAACACACCGACAGGCCGAGCTCGTCCCTTCCTCGCCGGAAGGTTCACCCACCCCAGAACCTGCTGTCAACTACGCTGACAACGTCCTTTGTGATGAGGCTCCGGCGCCTCTGCTTTCCTTGCTCCCATTCCTGTGTCACCCTGATGCAGAACCAACCACAAGTAAGAACGACTTCCTCACACAATCTATCACAGTTTCTCTTCCGGAAGTAGAGAGGACTGCAGGCCCGCGCACGGTTGACGAGATAATCTCTATCCTGAGGGATCCCAAATTCCCTCTCGCCCGCTTTGGAGACCGCATTCGCTCCTCACAAGAGTGTCGTTCGCTCACACTGGCTGTTGTCGAGAAGGAGCTTCACCGTCAGGGCTTCTCCGCAACTCGTGTATTGGACTACAGCGGTACGTTCTTCGGAACTGCCTCCTTTTGGTACCCTGTCGAGATCCTGGGAAAGAAACTAGCCAAAGCTAACAGAGAGTCTGGCTACTTCCCCCCTTGCCGTCGCCCCCTGCAGAGCGGCACGGATCTCTTCGCGCATCCCCTGCAGACTGACGGCCGGCAACGAGTTCGTCAAGAATTCAACGAAGAAGTCATGGGTAGCGAGCTCGAGGGTGTCATCTGGGACACCGGGACGGCAGGGACCCACTCGTTTGTAGGTTGCATACAGATCTAGACGGATAAATCCGCCACTGCACTTCAGAACGGCGCTCTCGTTGCGTATCCCGTGCATCTCACTCTCCCCAACTTCACTGCCGCTTTCCGTGGACGCTGCATAATGTCCCGGCACACCGTCATTGGTTATTTTCCCGCCCAGCTCTTCCCCACTGTGGACGACAGAGACTCTGACGTCCCTCCACCTTCTTCGACTACTCGTGCACCACATATGAAAACCCTATTACTACACTCACCCCTGCACTCTCTGCTATCGCCTCTGTATGAAAAGGCCCTGGTAGGCTTCACATACGCAGATACCTACTATCGTCTATAGAGATGTCACCCAGTCCTCACCAGCTACTGTTGCGACATACACGAGACGAAGGTCATCATTGGCACTCGATCAGGCACAAAAATCTGCCAACCCTGCCATCGTTGCGAAGTACCTTCATATCTCCTCATTTCGTCACTCTCATTCCCGCCGCTCACCACGCAGTCCACCATCCTTCATCGCAGAAAAGTGGCCGTCCTTGAGGCCGGCGCGGCTGCTCATGCATTGCTGGTCAGGCCGACTCAGGAGCGAGCTGCCACCGCACAGGCGCAACAAACACTCGCCACCTCCTCTATACGGAGCTTGCCATCCTCTCTGGAAACGTTTCCCCTGCTTCCGTTCAATTCTCATCTCGACGTGCACTCCATTTTCGGATTCGAACCGCTGCACAACTTCCATCTCGGCATCTCCTAGCTAGTCCGGACCTGCATATTTCTTAGGCTGGACTTCTCCATCCTATTCACAGTGCAAGCTTCAGCCGGGAACAGTCCGAAAGAGCTCAGAACCATCCGCACAGGTCTCCCTCGCGGAGTCAGCACGATTCTAGCTGCCATCCCGCGGGATTTCTTCGTTTCCGGCCACCACGTCGACTTCTGCGCCTCCGAAAATTGCAGTTGCCTGAACGGACTCTACTGAAATGAAGGAGTCCGTGGCATGCTTCAGCTCGAACACTGCAAGTCCGTGGACATGGACTTTCCAATTATCGCAGGAATTCTAGGCCGTAACTGTCATGACGCTGACTTCGCGCCCATCGCATCTGTTTGCGCCCAGTACTCTGACATTCTAATACTCAGCTCGAGACAGGGATCAAAGAAGCACTGGAACTTCTCCGAGGTTCACAACTTAGAGGACCGTGTCAATGAGTTTTAAGCCTCCATGCTCCGCAGCTTTGGGGACCACCACACCACCAGGCTCAAGAGCCTCAAGTTTCATCTCCTCGCCCACCTTGCAGATGACATCCCCAAGTTTGGAGCCCTAAAACATCTAGATACCGGCGTTCATGATCACGTTTACACTGCATTCAAGCAAGACTACTGCCGCAACTCCAAGCGAAGGGCAACAGCCATAGACGAGACAGTCCGCCGAGTCCAGCACTCCAAAAACCTTGCTGCCGTTCGAACGCAGCTCGGCTCCGTCTCCCAATCGCGTCGACTCACAACCCTGCATAGGAACCTAAAAGACAGGCACGGGGCGCGTCTCGTCACGGAAGGCTTAGGCGTGTACCTCTGCGAACTAGCTCACTTGAGAACCCTCGCCATGCCGCTTCTCGGAAGCAAAGAAGGCCGCCTCACCGCTGTGATGCGAGAATCACTACGCGGAGAAGCTCCCGGCATCCGCACCGATCTTCTCGTCCAGCTTGGTGACCAGGGAATCACTGTGTTGCTGGACTTTGTCCGCGCCGAGCTTCTCCAGCACCATTCAGTCCACACATGTGACACGCACCAAATTCCTATTTTTAAAAGCGGTTACGTTCTCGCTGTCTTCTGTCCTTCCGTCAACGACTATAATCCCGAGCTGAATATCATTCGACTCGACCGAGTGCAGAAACATGCCATTCAGTGCGGTTATGTAAATAGAAGCTTCGGCCAGACGAAATACCAGCGATTCTGCTTCGTACTGCTGGCCGCTGACGACAAAGAACTCACTGACACTATATGAGTGGCTGAGGTTTTGTCTTTCTTCCGTATGCATGGCCCTGAATCACTGCAGCCTACCGGGTATACCTTCGTTCGGTACATGGATTGTATTCCATCTATCGACACTGTTGATGATACTCTGCAATGCGTTTGTTTGCGGCGGCCTACTGACGAGAATGTAAATTGCTCAGAACATCCAGTCTCGCTCCCAGAGATGCAGTGAGCAAGGCGTCAAGCTCCTGCTTCTCCCTGCATTGGCTTGCGCAAGTCCTCTGCTATCAATGGGACAGCTCACGTGGTGCGATCAAATTTCTACATCCACCCCTTCACTCCTCAGCTCCACTGGCTCTACCATCCGTTCTACATATACAGGTTTTAAAGAGACCCTGATGCACGCTCAGTCCTACCTGGACCGTGCCCTCGAACTGACATGCTATTCTCTCTGCACTATAATTAAACACACGAGAAAACTACAATCCGTTTTGTGAGCTACCAACATACAAGTACAGTTTCCGTCCTTCTGTCTCTTCTGTGCGCCGACAGTTACTTGTCCTCTGCTCCAACAACAGCGCGTGGGGGAGAATCCAAATCTGTGCCGGGAATTCGTGACAGGCCAGACGCGCCATTGCAAAGGTCATACGGTCCGTCACATGAGTCCGCACGTACAGCATAGTAATCGACAACACCGCCAAGCGTACTTGAGATGTTGTCCAAAAATCACATATTTTCGTACCGCCACATAAAAATTCTTCTCTGAACCCACTTTCACCACATTGGTGGCTACTCCAGGGGCGCATGCTAACAAATCCTCGCCATTCTAGTCACCAGACCGTTCCATCTCCTCACTCAGCGACTCACAGAAGGCCCCCTCAAAAGTAGAACCATACTGAGACATCCCTTGCGGAAGAATGCCGCATAAAACGCTGCAAACGCTGCATAGGATCTGCGTAGTTTCTGAGGGGAGGTACTTGGAAGACGCCACGCTGGAAGCGCGTCGGTGCTGGCCGCCACGGCCCCTAACATGCTGCAGACAGGATACCACTGTCGCCAGGCAGGCGTTCAGGCGTGCGAGTTGCATGATATACCCGTACGCGGACGTCCCATCCTGTTGAGCATGGTACCCTCGGAACTCGTAAAGGACATGTCTCCCCAAAGAATTTCCAAACAGTACGTCACCTTCGTCAAGATCACACACCTCCTTTGGTACAGAGTAATAACCGTATGCTGGATCCCCGACCATGCTGAGTCGCCACCATGAGAATTCCGGAGTTCCTTGCTCCCCTTCTGAACCCATCAGCTTCACCCGCGCTTCAAGTGCCTGAGATGGGCGCTCCGCCCGCTCGCTGTCCGATACAAACGAGGTCTTCCACGACATTAAGAAAAAATACTTACGGCATTGGAACAGGTTGTCCCTAGCGTTTCTCTTCCGCGCGTTCATCACGTCAGAGATTTTCTGCATCATCTTTGCACATAGAGCACAGTCTGTTCAAACAGCCTCCTCACACTCACGGCGGGATTCGGCGTCCAAAAATAAGGATGACCAGTTCCCGGTGCCAAGCTCTGCACGCACAATTCCAATTAGAGCCGTCGCCCCATCGTAGTAGGAACGGGTACAGTACTCCTTACAATTGGCAAGAAACATCGGTGGAGTCGGTACGACACCCTCCAGGCTGTCCGCAGAAGGCTCTCCAGCGACACACGGCTCACTGCGACCGGCCCAGTTCCAGACTGCAAAAGAACTTGTTGGGTCCACCTCAGCAGGGTCGCGGTGGCACCATTGTAGAATCTGCTTCTCGATGGTCTCGGCGACACGCATGTACTTTGCCTCCACTTTTGTCATACGCCTGAGATTCTGACCAATTCTAGTTCCGGCACGCGCTGTGGCCTGCTGCGTGCCACCACAAATCCTGCGAGCCACGCGTGGGTTCTCGTTCTCCTGCTTCGCATCGCTGAATTCGGGGTGTAGGCGCAGGAATTCTGAAAGCGTTGCCTTAGTCATCACCCGCAGCTCAGGAAGGTCTTGGTCGCCCTGCCGTACATTCTCCTTGTAGTCGTTGAGCCTTGTCTTGAGACCAGCAGTCTCTTGCTCCTGCGCCCTGATCCTGTCCGTCTGCTCAGTAAGCATCGTTTGTAGCTCTTCCATCGACTCACGCGAGACCGATTGTGGGCGAGCTACAGCGGAAGTCTCAACCATTGTCTCAACCATTGTCCGGGACGGCATGGGCGGACGTGGTGACGAAGAGGATCTCACCCCCGATGCACCAGGAGGACGTAGGGTCCCAAGTTGAGTTTGCGGTACTCCAGCGCGGATGTAAGACCGCACAGGGGCGGCAATTGCGGGCATGCTGACGCGCAGAGTGGACACAATTACGGGCTGGACGGTGAAGCTGGCTGTGCTCGAGCTGCAGTCAGATTGAATACACGCACAACAAGGAGGCATCTGGTTGGCAACACGCCCCGATGGTACTACCAGTGTTGTAGCAGCACAGTGACTCGCCAGAACTGTGGCACCGTTTGCTTGTTCACCTTCTAGACCAAACAGAGACGCCGCCGTCGTTGGCTAGGGCCCCGCAACCCACGTTAGCCTGCCTTCCGGATCGCGCTGAGATGTATTATCCTCGGGGTTCGGTGCAGTCACAGAGACAGGCGCAGACGGGGCATTATTACTCCCCTCCCGCTGCTTGTGGGTGCGCTGGCGAGATCGTTGCCATGAAAGAGCCATTCTCGTTCTTCTGGCCGGGGGAGCCATCGATGTAGAGCTGCGCCAGAAGCAGGACAGGACAGACGGAGGCTTGGCGAGAAGAGCAAGATCGAAAAACATGTCGCAGTTGTTGTGAACTGAACAGTACAAGTGGCAGCTAGCAGACACCACTGGTAGTGGGGCCATCGCAAAGTCATACACACGCGGAGATTGCCTGCCAACGTTCGAAGTATCATAAGCGTGAACGGGAGGACTGGGAGCAGGGGGTGAGGGCGTGCAAATGGGCATTACTGAAAGTAACAAGAACTCAGACTAGGGGGGTGTCACTAGTGACGGGGGCTGAGATCTGCACATGGGAAAATACATCGGCAGATAGATGTTGTTTCTCAGCTTAAATTTTGCACATCCATGTGCTTATGTTTTTTCACATGTTTAGACCTGAGCCCCTCTCACTAGTGAGACTACCCTACCCTGAATTGTCATTACTTCTCGGTTCTTTTTTTCCTGCTGTAGCGGCTTCAAAATCGCCAACTTTTGTGGGAGACCTCTCTTGGGGTTGAGCCGAAGTCTTTCTGAGCTGCTAAATTGATGCCTGCCCACCCGAAACTGGTTCTTAAACTGGCATGTAGTGTCTAAGTTTACTTATCTGCTCGCTATTTTGAAAGATACTTTCACATACTTTGAACCTAAACTTATCCCCGAAGTTTGTTAACAGCTCCTCGCCCTTCAGAATCTCACGCGTCGCACCGATCGTAACGGTGCTGAGACACAGTAGTGCTCTCTGCGACAATTCCCCTTGAACCTCATAAAACTCCATGTTTGTGTCTCGCGCTTTAGAAGTACCTCTCTTTCACTCTTTCTCATCGCCAGGCAAGTACCGGGCGTCACTCACAAACACGACCACATAAAATGGTGTCGGTACGATGCACACCTAATGCCTTCGACCTCCGCACGAATCCGCCCGCCTCCCCACGACAAAAGCTACCCGTTTGAAACGTTCTTTGTCTACCCGCAGCATTCCACCTCCGCAGATCTTCATGTTCTCCCGCGCGTACTGACGCAAGTCTGCGTGCAGGAGCGTCTCAGACCTGGGGAAGATCGTCTCTCCCTTCGCAAAGACTCGGTCCGCAAACACCCCAAGTCCCACACGTTTGTACTTCACCGTCGGCGGACGCACCACAGCATACCTCGCCATCGCTTCCACAGCCCGTAATTTTAGCGGGTCCTGTCTGTCCAGCAGGGCGTGGTACTTCGCCGGCCAGTTGCCCACCGACGCCCGTGAATAGCGCAGGGAACGAACGGGATTCTCGGCGTAGTTCGCAAGAAACCGGACTACGTAGTCCGGTAGACATTGATTCTGGGAACACCGGGCAGGAGTATCAGCAGGGCTACTCCCCCTTCTGGCACACACATTCCGTATCACTCCGGCCAGGTTCCCTGTGGAAAGCTCCGCACCCCGCGAAGAGCGACCAATGGCGCAGGCGGTGCTCATAACGCTTTCGCAAAGCGCCTTAAGCAAGCTCGGTAGAGCTTGGCAGACGTGATCGTCATCCTTCTCGGACCACATGAGGCGGCGATGTCTTGGAAGCCCTACGCATGCTTTTGCGGTCGCGCAAGTACCACTTAACAACTCCACCACAAGGTCCCCCGGTGTCGGATACTGCAACACCAGCTCGCTCCTGTGTTTGATGCTCGTCTGCTCACGTCGAAGCGTCTTTATGCAACTCCTTTCATCAGTTCTTCCCACGACCTGTCCGGGCTCCAACCGCTAGATTGGATCCATACAGTTCGTCTTGGCTGCGTGCAAAGACTGCACATAGCCGTTGCTTCGGTAACATACCCAGGCGAACTGCACTTCAAGCGGCACATTGCTCCGCCAGAAGTGAATAGGCCATTGCATGAATGAGGCGTGGCCACATCGTTTTATACCCGGGTTCTGCGGGTAGTGATCATGAGCTCGGACGTGGACCATCGGCTGGTCCTCTACGTGAAACATGAAATTCTTCTGCCCGCTCCCCGTCGACGCTCTGGCACCGTCACTCGCCTCGTCGTACGCCTCTCGGCTGTAACGCTTGAAGCGCGAAAGTCGCATGCCGAAATTTAGACCTCGACATAAAATGATTCCGTGGCCGGTTTTAGCACGCAGTGCGTCGAATGTTGGGATGCAGGCGTCCATGTCCTTGTGGGCGAAGACATCATGGGCAGAGTCGTCCGCACCCCACTCGCTTCTGGTGTTGAACGGAGGGTCCGTCAACAGCAACTGAGTCGTACCGTCCAGGCACACACCCGAGTCGTCAGCGTGATGACTGAGGAGGTCGTGGATAGTGCAGCTGTGGACACGGCAGTCTGGTTTCATCACGCCGAGCAACTCCGCGAGACGGTCTGTCGATGTATTCTCCTCGGAGAGCGACTCTTCCGATACTTCCCGCGGCGGTGGAGACGGTCTAATACGGTTGGTTGGCTCTGTGGCTCCACGAAGGGGGCCGTTCGGCCCCGGCACTAATGGGACGAGAGTGCACAGGAAAGCCTCACTACGTTGCCCCATACGACTGTGTGCCACCACATCCCCCACTTCGTTGTTGCTACCCTACAGTTCCAACTCTATCTCCTCTTTCAGCCGGGAAAACAAAGGACGAGGAGGCTCGGCCGATAGTCCCATACTAGGCCTGGTGCTCGATAGTGTTACCCGCCGACGACGACGCGGTCCTGTTTCTTCCGAATCAGCGTTCGACAGCTCCAAGTCCACCTCGATAACCTCTGAACAGGCACCATCATCTTCAGGCGCTTCAAGATAAATCTCAAAGGCATCCCGGGTATCACCGCTCAAGTAGGCAAAGACCCTTGGCAAGTGGTCATCGCGGGACTCAAAGCGGTCCAGATACGGGCCGTTGCTGCGGTGTCAGACGTCGTACAAAGTTTCGTTTGTAACGATGGCTTGCAAGCTCTACAGGAACAGACTGGTAACCGCCGGCATCGCCGCATCCTTCTCAGGATTTCGGCCCCAGGCTACCGTACTACTCGTACTCTCCTCCACACTTGCGGCGCCATTCCTTCGCGGCTGGGTCTCCTTCGTGATGGGTGCAAAGCCATCCGCGCGTGACTTGAAGGCCGCCAAGTGCTGAACGCGGAGACAAAAAAGAAGGTAGGGTCCGACTAACGCCTTACCCTCGAAGACCCCGACTGCCTTCTCCAGATTCGTCCACGCCCGAGTTAGCAGCTGCACAGCAAACAGGAGATGATTTCCGCTTCGATTTATCTTCTTCAAAGCGAAAACACGTTTGCTGCCGCGCCTCGAGTGTCAAACCTTGATCGCGTGGAAGAATATGACAATCCCGAGGGTTCCGGGGCGGCCGACAGAAAAGGTTCCTGGCAGAAACACTTCCCGAACCTTGCTGACCTTACAGTGAATGAAGTTGTTGCCAAAAATATGGGACACACCGTAGGGCATGTGGCTCAGGGCCATATCCGCGATATTGCTAATCCTCTTGTCTTGTCCGGACAAGAAGACGATTGGCAGCGCTGTGCGCACTATCTGCTTCATTTTCTCCCTGCCCAGCTCGCGAGAGACCGGGTTGTTGGTCTCGATGGAGGTGCAGGAGTCGCTGCAAGGCTTGCGGTGGTTGCTCTTCACTGCGGCAATTTCCTTGATCGCCATCGACGCTTTGTCGTCGACTGCAATCACAAAATGCAGAAAGGCCGACATGTAGAATTTCGTGAGGCCAAACATCGCGTTCCCGTCGGACGAAGTGACAACGGCGACGAAGACAGACAAGCTCACGCTGGGTGTTCCGGGCCGGCTGAGTTCAGTCGGCGCCACGGGGGTAGTGCGATGAGGGACGAAAGAGGGAAAGAAGCCCATGAATGATGGGGATGCAAGGAGGAAGGTGCAGAACGTCGGAAGCGAAGCAAGAAGAACCACGTGGATCGAAGTACAGGGAGGAAAGGCAAGGACGAAGCAAGGAAAGCAGAGGTAACCCCGTCGATATATCGGTCTCCGGAGGGTGCGAGGTGTCGTGCTGTGGGAGCCAGTGTGTGCCATTTGTCATGCAGACAGGGAGGGCAGCGGCCAAGAACACGACGTGCTCCTACACGCTCACGTTTCTGCTCTGTAACAGCAGTCACGAGCAGAGGCCCCCGTTCACGAAACTTGGAAGAATGAATAGATTCCCGAGGGCACGGGGGGGTGTCGCTAGTCACAGGCGTTTGGATCCGCGCATATAAATACACTGTGGTAGAAAGGTGTGTGACATTTGGTCTGAAAAACAATAACACTACACCAGTGTATTTTCACACGTGCGGATCTGAACCTCTGTGATCAGTGACAGTACCCGAGTATTCGGTTTCGTTACTTTCTGGAATGCTCATATGCAGGCCAGAACGACGAGAGGGGCTGTTGCGATGGGAAGATTTCGCAAGCGCACTCAAGAGCAGAGGGATGTGGAGCCTGAAACAGCGGCTGCGGCTGTCGCTGTGACTGCACCTAACCGCGCGGTTAATGCAACTCAGCTGCACCCCGAAGACAGATTGGTGGCGGTTGCAACCCCCCAGACAATACCGGGGCCGTCCCTCGTTCGTCCGAAAGGTGAACATGCCGATGGTACCACCGTTCTGGCATCTCAACCTGCTGCTGTAGCACTGGCAGTTTGACCAGGGCGTGCTGCAAACCAGATGCCTGCTTTTCGTTCGTCCGTATAGTCTGACTGCAGCTTAAGCATAGCCAGCTTCACCGTGCGGCCCGCAATTGCGTCCCCTCTGCGCGTTCGCACGCCCGGCATTGCCGCCTCTCAGCGGAGGTAAATCCACCACCGAGGATGGCAAACTCTTCGTGCGACCCTGCGTCTTCCCGAAGCATCGGGGGTGAATCCTTTTCGTGGCCCAACTCCGCCCATGTCGTCCCGGACAAGGGTTGAGACTTCCGCTGCAGCTCGCTCACAGTTGATCTCGTGTGAGCACATGGAAGAGCTACAAACGATGCTTGCCGAGCAGGCGAACAAAGTACGGGCGCAGGAGGAAGAGATTGCCGATTTGAAGACAAGGGTCTACGACTACAAGGATACGGTACGCCTGGCCGATCAAGAGCTTCTTGAAGTGCGGATGATGACTAGGGCTACGCCTTCCAAGTTGCTGCGACTACAAGCAGAATTCAAGAATGTCAAGCGGGAGAATAAGAGCCTAAGCGTGGCTCGCCGGACATCTCGTGCCACCCAGAAGGCGAGAACAGATGCCAGAACTGGACATGGTCAGAGTCGGTAGAACATGACATCAGTGCGGGCAAAGTACAGTGGTGCTGCGAAGCGCACCGAGAGGCACATTCTGCAATGGTGCTACCGTGGAACTGCTGAGCTGGACCCAACAAATTCGGCTCCGACCCGGAACTGGGCGGATCGCTGTGACCCGCGCGTAGCGAGGAAGCTTTCCACGGACGGCCTGGAGGATGTCGTGCCGATTCCACCGATGGTTGTTGCCAATCGGAAGAAGCACTATGTGCGTGCGTACTAAGATGAGGCAACGGCTCTGGTTGTAGCGGTGCATGCAGAGCGGGGAGGTGGGGACCCGTCTTCCTTGTTTTCGGACGCCGAATCCCGCCGGAAGTGCGAGGAGGCTGTTTGAACAGACAATGCTCCAAGTGCACGGATGAGGCAGACAATCTCTGACGTGATGAGCGTACAAGGGAGGAACGCTAGTAACAAACTGCTCCAATGCCTCGAGTATTTCCTCTCCGTGTCGCCGAAAACCACGTTTGTATCGGACAGCGAGCGGGCGGAGCGCTCATCTCAGGGCCTTCAAGCGCGGGTGAGGCTGATGAGTTCAGAGGGGCATCAATGGACTCCAGACTTCTCAAAGTGGCGGCTCAGAAAGGGTGAGGATCTAGCATACGGTCATTATTTTGTACCGAAGGAGGTGTGTGATCTTGACGAAGGAGACGTACTATTTGGAAACTCGCTTCGGAGACATGCCCTTTACGAGTTCCCGGAGTACTACGCTCAAGAGGGTAGGACGTTTGCGTACTGGTACATCATGCGACTCGCACGCCTGGACGCCTGGGTCCCTACAATGATATCCTGCATGCAGAATTCTCGGGGCCGTGTCGGCCAACGCCAACGCACTTACAGCCTGACAATTTCCTAGTACCTGACCTTCGCAACCGCGCAGATCCTATGCAGGTTTTTCAACGTTATAGTCCTCATTATTCCGCAAGGGGTCTCTCGGTTTGGTTGTACTGTTGACGAGGCGTCGTGTGAGTCAGTGAATGAGGGGACAGAACGGTCTGGTGAAGAAGATGGGGCGGATTTGTTAGGAGGCGCCCCTGTATTAGCTACCAGCGTTATGCAAGTGGGTCCAGAGAACGAAAATTATGTGGTGCTACGGAAGATAAAGTTTTCGGATAACATTTTCAGTACGCTTTGCGGTTTTGTCTACGCGTAAATTGCACGTGCAGAGTCAAGCGAGGGACCGTATGAACTTTGCAATGGCGCGTTTGGCCCGTCATGGATTCACGCCACAACTTTCGATTCTCCACCGCGCGCTGTCGTTGGAGCAGAGGACAAGTAAATGTCGCCGCCCAGAAGAGTCGGAAGAAAGGAAACTGTACTTACATGTTGGTAGCTCACTAAACGGAGTGTAGTTTTATCGTGTGTTTAGTTCTAGTGCAGAGAGAAAGGCGTGTCCGTTGGAGGGGAGGGTTCAGATAGGACTGACCGTGCATCAGGGTCTCTGTAGAACCTGTGCGTGTAGAAGCGCTGCTAGAGGTAGTGGAGCTGAGTAGTGAAAGGGGGGATTTGGAAATTTGACCGCACCGCGTGAGCTCTCCCAATGATAGCAGAGGCCTTGTACAGGCCAAAGAGGGGAGAAGCAGGAGCCTCACGGCCTCGTCACTGCATCAGTGGGAGCGGGACCGGATTTTCTGTGCGATTTACATCCTCATCCGTAAACCACTGCAAGCAAGCGCATCGCTGAGTGTCGGCAGCAGCGTCAATTGGTGTAATTCAATTCATGTACCAAACAAATGCATACTCGATAGGTTGCAATGACTCACAGCCATACATACAGAAGAGAGCCAGAACCTGAGCCACCCATACAGTGTGTGTGTGTTATTCGTCATCAATGTCCAGGAGCACGAAGTTGAATCGCTGTCGCTTCGTCGAGCTGAAGCTGCTATGTGCATGAACGCGCTGAATGACATGTATCCGCATTGGGTCGAGTGGAATGACATTCAGGTCGGGACCATAGTCGTTGACGGAAGGAAACAAGCCACTGGCAACATGACGGCTTTCGACGATAGTAATGCGGAGAGTGTGACATGTGTGTACAGACTGTTCCTGGAGAAGATCGGCGCGGACAAGTTCCATCATTATGGAGATGCCCTGGTCAGAAACCAGGGCGAGAAGATCGATGGAGATGTCGGGAGCTTCTCCGCGGAGTGATAGGTGCATCGCAGCGGTGAGTTCGCTTTCTTTGTTTACGAAAAGCGGGATGGCAAAGGTTTCCAAATGAGGGAGTTCGCGGAGGTACGCTCTGAAGCCGTTTCTGACAAGACGCGTCACGCCCCTGTCGTTGACATTCCTGTGCAGAATTGTGAGGCGACGAGATGGGGAGACGGAGCGGACTTGAGATCAAACGGTAGCAAGGTTTTCGGAGTGCTGAGTTCGGCGGGCGGTTTCGTCCATGACTGTTGCCCTTCGCTTGGAAGCGCGGTGATAATCCTGCTTGAATACAGTGTGAGTATGTTCATATACAGCGGCATCTGAATTTTATAGGCCTCCGAAGCTGCCGTCGTCATCTGCAAGGTGGTTGAGGAGATGAAACGTGAGGGTCTTGGGCCTAGTCGGGCGGTGGTCCAAAAAGATGCGGAGTATGGAGGCTTTAAACTTATTGATACGGTCCTCTAGGTTGTGAACCTCGCAGAAGCTGTAGTGCTTCTGTAGTCCCTGTCTCGAGCAGAGTATTAGAATGTCTGAGTTCTGAGCGCAAATGGATGCGAGGGGCGCGAGGTCAGTTTCATCACAGAAACGGTTCTTGCTTCCTGCGATAATTGGAAAGACCATGTCAACGGACTTGTAATGTTTGGCCCCCAGCAAGCCGCAGAGTTCTTTATTTTTGCAGAGTCCGTTCAGACGCCTGCTGTTCCCGAAGCGGAGAAGTCGATCTGTAGGCCGGGAACGTAAAAGCCGTTGTTACTGCCATCCAGAACTGTGTTGACTCCGCGAAGGAGAGCAGTGGGGATGGTTCTCAACTGTTTCCGAACGTTGCCGGCGAACGCTTACGCAGTGAATAGGACAGGAGAGTCGAGCCTCAGATCTATGCAGGTCCTGATTAGCTTGCAGATGCCGGCGTGGAAGTTGAGCAGCGGATCGAAACAGAAAATGGAGTGCAAGTCGACATGAGAATTGGACGGAAGCAGGGAGTATGTTTGCAGAAAGGATAGCAACCTCCGCAGGGAGGAAGTGGCGAGTGATTGTTGCGTCTGTGTGGTGGCGGGTCATGCCTGAGCGGGCCTGCCCAGCAATGCATGAGCAGGGGCGTCGGCCTCAGGGTCGGGCACTTTTCTGCGAAAATGGATGCCGAACTGCGTTGTGCGCGGCGGGAATGAGGCGGACGAAATGAGAAGATTTGAAAGTATTTCGCAACGGTGGCAGGGTCGGCTGGATTTTGTGCCTGATCGAGTACCGATGGAATGTTTCTCCTCGGGTATGTCGCAACAGCGGCTGCTGAGGACTGGATGACATGTGAAGAGATGGTGGTAAGGATGGGAGAAAGTGAAGCCTGTGAGGAATTTTTCATACAGAGGGGATAGCAGAGAGTGCGAGGCGGGATGTAGGATGAAGATTTCAGTGTCTGATGCGCGAGTGGTCGAAGAAGGTTGAAGGACGTCAAAATCTCTGGCGTCTACGGTGGGGAAGATCTGGACAGGAGGACAGCCAACATCGGTGTGCTGTGACATTAAGTAGCATCGCCGGAAAGCGGTTGTGAAGTTGAGGAGAATGAGATGCACGGGATAGGCAACGAGGACGCTATTCTTAAGTGTAGTGGCGTATTCATTCCTATAAATCTGTATGCAACCTACGGACGAGTGGGTCCCCGACGCCCTGGTGTCCCAGATGACACCCTCAAGCTCGCTATCCAAGACTTCTTCCTTCAGGGGTTGACAAAATCGTCGGTGCACGTCATTCTACAGGGGGTGCGCGGCGAGTCGCCTGTCGCTCGGCGGGGAGTCACGACAAGGGCGCAAGTCGCAAGACTTTGTGTTCGCTTGCGCTACTTGCTCTCGCAGGATCTTGACAGGATTCCGGAAATAGGCAGCTCGGAAAGACGTATCCCTGTCGTCCAACACACGAGTTGCGGACGGGCCCTGATGGTGAAGTTCCTTCTCGAAAACAAAGAATGTGAGGAAGCGAAACCCTTGCGAGGAGCGAATGCGGCCTCCATATCGCTCGACAGAAATGTTGGGATCTCTCAGGATAGAGATGATCTCGTCAACGGTGCACGGCGCAGCAGCTCGCTCTACCTCGGTAAGAGTAACTGCGATAGATTATATGAGGAGGTCGGTCGTACGTATGATCCGTTTTGCATCAGGGTGACACAAGAATGGGAGGGGTGGAAGCAGAGGCGCCGGATCCTCATCAGAAAGGGCGTTGTTGTCACAGTGGACAGGAGGTTCTGGGCCGAGTGAGCCTTGCGGAGACGTAGGGACGAGCTCGGCCGGTCGATGTGCTCGGAAGTGACACTGTTGCTCTTGCGTGGAAAGGGAGTACGCGTCGGAAGACGAGTACACGCAGTGCCGAAATTTGCGGCGCATCTTGAGGGCTGGCGGAGAGGACTGCGAGAAGAAGGACTAGCGGGAGGAGTGAGAGAACGGAGGGATAGAACGATTAACACGGGTGGAGCTATCTTTTTGTTTTCACAAAGTACAAGACGGTAGTTCTGGTCTCGAGCACTCCCGCGTTCACGAAACCTAGTGCAGCTCTCTTGGACGCGGGAGTGGCCAAGATAGAAGACGGGGTCTGCCATTCGACACACACGTACACTGTTGGCTATGTCGGCAAGAGAGCATCATGAAGTCGCTGACGGTTACTACAACGAGAGGTTGGAATCGAAACGCAGTGAAACTGCAATATCCCTACTTCAATGATTTTCAAAATTCCGGACGGTCTAGGGTAGAGTAAAGGTTCGGGAGCGAAACTGTTGAGCGTAAAACCCTGCCACAGGCCCTGTTCAAACGGTAAAGACTCTGTACGCCACGTCCTCAAAATTGCAAAGGTATGCTGCTGTCAACAGAAAGTACTAACCGACGGTTCTTCGTTGCGATGAGACGGCATTCACAGGTAACCAGCGCGTATTCGGAACGGTGTTCGCACGGGCGCTAAGAGCTTCGGCGGGATGCTGCGTGTGGTTGAAAAGTGGTAAGGCGCGTGGTGTGCGATGTGAGGCGGGGAGTGTGGGCTTTTGGATGTGGAGAGGGTGAGGGAGTGCCGGTGACGGTGGGGTGTGGTGTGCCAACTGGAAGGGATGGTGGGCGGGATGAGTGGTGTCGTCGAAGTGTGGCGCCGTTGAAGTGTGTTGTCGTTGACGAATGCCGAGGCGTGTGGTATGCGATGCGATGCGGGGAGGACGGGCTGTCTGAGGTGGAGATGGTGACGCAGTGGTAGTGCTGTCGTGTGGTGTACAACCTGGCAGGGGGGTTGAATGGGACAGGGGGCGTCGTTGAAGAGTGGCGAGACCTGTGGTGTCGAGTACAATGCAGAGAATGTGAGTCATTGGAGGTGGAGAGAGCGAGGGAGTAGGTGTAATGGTGGGGCTTGATGGTGAGAACGTCAGACCGTCCAAATGCTCTAGAAAGACTATTCATGCAGCAGTACGAAAATATAGGACAAAGAAACTGAACGTTGACAGCGCGCATTGAACATCCGGTTTAGTTTCAATAAAATCGTTGCGCAACTGCACTTCTGGCAGTTCAGAACGCAACACTGCTGCCTGTGGAACTGCGAGAAGTGCAGTTGTAGTGCAGTAAAAGTAGGGATGGGCCTCCACACGGCGCATTGCGCTGCGCATCGGAACCATACTATGTCATCTCATAGGCTGTACTATATCAGCCAGTATGACGGTACCAGGAGTTTCGAAAAGTGCGGTTCGAAGTTTAGTATTACTAGACCCGGACGTCCACTTGGTGGAAGTCCGAGTCCAGTAACACTAGACTCGGATGTCCACCCGGGGGAAGTACGGGAGTGGTAATACCAGACCTGGAACTGCAAAATGTATAGTAAGCCGCGGGTATTTCTAGGCCTCTTACTGCACTCAGTGGACATCCCGATCCATTTCTGGAAACAAAGACAAGACCGACAGTTAGTGAAAAGCAAAGATTCGATAACTACGTTGCAGTTCTTATGAGCTGCGTAGTAGAAGTCCGTTCGGACACTGGTAGTAAGGCCCCTGTGAGATGATGGACACGTCGGA
Organism: Endocladia muricata; assembly: GCA_032356245.1. Taxonomy (NCBI): domain Eukaryota; phylum Rhodophyta; class Florideophyceae; order Gigartinales; family Endocladiaceae; genus Endocladia; species Endocladia muricata. The sequence goes on along the minus strand of JAUKWC010059828.1, from coordinate 20,068 downwards.
AATTACTGTGGACGTTTCAAACATGATGCGAATCAAAGTGCAGGACTGAAAACATGGACTGAGGGCCCAAAAATAGGCAACCTGGAAAAGAACCAAACGTCAGGCTTGCAGGATGTGAATAATGACAGGGACTGGGATCTGCCGGTGTGAGAATATATGAGCAGATGGCTGTCGTTCTTCGGTTTAGTATACCCGAAACATGTGCTCATGTGTACACACATGAGCACACAAGAACTCCTCTCATTGGTAACAGCCCTCCTCTATCCTGACAATCACATCATATCAATACACCCACGTGGTCTTTTCTGCTTTTCATGGGCCATGTACCCCTATTTTCCCTGTACTCCCATCCACAAGGTTTTCCCTCTGCTTCCAGCGCTCTTCCCCTTCCACTTTGCATCTCCAGCACCCCTGTTCTTCTTCGCCTCCTTCCTATCACACCGCATTGTGAACATGCCGCCAGTTGGACTGAGCCGACCAGAGACAGCCGTCGTGTGCTTGCCTGATTTCATTCCCCATCTCTTCTCACCGGAGCTGTATTTGAAGTTTGAAACCAAGAAGTATCACATGTTTGCCTTCCACGACTTTGTCATCTCATCAGAATACAAGGCTTCAATGGAAGTGGAGGAAATTTCCGCTGTGAAGAGCAAGTAGCGCAAGGCTGGCTGCGACTAACGCGCTTCAATCAAGAGCGACGCCCCGCTATCCCTCGAGCTGGGCACAAAGTACGTGAAGCAGATGGTGCGCGCAGCGTCGTTACTAGTTCTGCCTACGCGCTAGAACATCAGTATCCAGTAGATTGCAGATGCGGCCCTCAGTCAAGATGAGTACGGTGTGGGCCTCATCGTCAGCGAGAAAGCCATCGCGACCAAGCTTGGAAGGGTTCGAAAGATTCTTTTGCTGGAATCATTTCTCGTTGGCCCCACCAGAGCGCCCGAGGTCTTACTGTTCTTTCACGACATCAAGGTATGCTACTTAACGCGCGGTAGTAGACGTGTCTTCGCTTTGACAATGGCTGTGTAAAGCGGAACTGGTCTTGTTTTTGCTGTTAAGCTGCTGCGTCCGGCATGGACGAGGCCAGCGGAGGCAGTCGGAGTTTTGAATTGCTATGTGCTAGTAGGACGATAACTTCTGTTTCATCAGCGCGTTAAGCTCTTTATGGCTTTGAAATCACTCGCTGAAGGCTTTGGAATCCTTTCAAACTGCGGCACGCTACATGGGGTGCGGTGGGAAGTCTGGAGGAGGATCCGAGCAGTGCAGTTCTATGGGGCCCAGAAGCGGAGAAGGACACGGGGAGGGGTGCGGCCATGAGCCCTTTTGTGTCCACCTTCAAAGGCAACGTTACAAACTGAAACTCGTACGATACCGAGGTCCGCAGCGACGGGCCTTTTCTCTGCCGCTTCGATTCGCGCGATGGCAACTTGCTAAGGGTCTTTGTCGGCTTCGGTGGACGTACCCGGCAGGCCTCGGGGCTTCAGCATAGCCTGCTCAAAGACGATGATGCCTTCTCAATGATTAGCATGGTGGGCTTCGGACGGGCGAGTGCCGATTCGTGAAACGCAAGACCGCTTTCTCTTCGGCGGGTAACGTAGTGTAGCACCATGACCGGTGGGGTTCAATCCTCTCACCCTCTTCCGTTTTAGGCCTCACAGCTGAAAGAAGAAATGGCGCTTTACGTGCAGGAAATCATTATCGGAGGGACGGAAGCGAAGGTACTTAGCCCCAGGGGGCAAGCTAGTTATGCATTACAGTCCAGTTTTGACTCATTCGTGCAGCAGACGGGAGACCCCTTTCGTGTAGCACTAAAACCAGCCAACGGGACTTTTCCATCGCCGTCGCTAGTGAAAGTATCGGAAGAGTCGCTCCACGAGGAGAATTCTTTGACCGACGGTTTGGCGGAGGTTCTCGGCGTTATGCGGTCGGACTGCCGTGTCCACAGGTGTGGTTTCCACAACCTCGTCAACCGTGACCCTCATAATGTGGGTGAGCGCCACGATATTAAGGTTCAGCTGCTATTGACACTCCCCTCGTTCAGCACCGGAAGCGATCTGGATGCGTATAGCTTTGCGCATGATGTCTTCACCGACAATGACGTGTACGTCTCCATCCCATTTTTGGACGCACAGCTCGCCAAAATAGGCCATCGAACCATATTCTGTCGGGGTCTCAGCTTCGGCATGTGGCTGTCACGCCTGAAGCGGTTTACTCGAGAGCTGTACGACGAGGGCAGTGATAGAGCCATTGTGTCGAAGCGGGGGCGGCGTAGGGACTATCGGGGACTAGCCGGTGGTGCATTTCCGAGCTTGAGGTCATTAAGCGCAAAACCCGGGTATAAAACGATATGGCCACGCCCTTCTCACGCAACGGGCTATTCACTTCTGGCGGAGGACTTCACCCTCTGATGGGCAGATTGGCCAGGTATGCTACCGAATCAACGGGTGTGTGTAGTGATTGCATACAGCACAGACTAACTAAATAGATGGGACCCAGCAACTCAAGCCCGGCAAGGGGTTGAGCAGAGGCTGACAAAGGGATTCGCCATAAAAGGCTTAGACCTGACCAGAACAGTACCAAGTACGTAAACGGGCGGGTGTCGCAGTATTCCATAACACACGAACTTGTGGAGGACCTATCCTGTCGGACTTGCGCGTCTGCAAAAGCATAGGTAGGGCTTCCGAAACTTCGCGCTCTCGTGCGGTGTGACACGGATGTCGACTTTGTAAGTCAAACTCTACCGAGCCTAATTATGGTGCTTCGGGAGAGCGTTATGAGCGCCGCGTGCAACACTGGTGGCTCTTGGCGATCTCTGGAGCTTTCCAGAAAGAACCTGTTCTGCATGAAACGAAGAATTTCTGTGAACAAAAGAGACGAACGTGATGATGCTATCACTAGGTATCCCCGGTATCAGTATCTACCCGAGTAGATACTCTGATAAACTGCGAGCTACGCTCGGGATCACATGCCTTCCCTGTCCTACTGACAGACATCTGTCAAAAAGTGGCCCGCAAAGTACCACGCCCTCGTGGATGCGCAAGTCCCGTTGACACTCACAGCAGTGTAAGGGATGGCGTTCTACTTACCTGTGGGTCGATCAACGGTGAGGTACGAAGGTCTCGGACTCGGAGTGCGTGCGGACCGGGTATTTGCGAAAGAAGAGACTATCATCTTCTCCTGTGGTCCACTGCTGTATGTCGACTTCCGGCAGCCCATGTGAGTGAAGAAGAAGATGTATCGGGGCGGAATTCCAGGGGTCTACACAGAACGGTTCAACCGCATAGCTCTTCTCGTAGAAACGCAGGTAGAGGTCCGTAGATGCCGGACGTATAAGGTTTACGGTGAAAAGGAGAAGCGAAACAAAGATACTTTTACAGTGCGAGACGCAAATGTTGACTTATGCGGGGATCGAGGGGAATTGTCGCAGAGACCCATACATTCAGCGAGCCTAGTTACGATGCGTGCGAGACGTGATTTCCTGGAGGGCTAAGAGCTCTTCACGATCTACCGCAATGAGCTCAGCTTCGAATTATGTAGTGGAGATTTACTACACGGCCTGTAGTAAATCAAAATTGAACACTACCTGCGAATGGGGAACTCATCTACCGTGAGTACGCCATACCATGGCCGCTGGGGGAATCGACTCGTCCTCCGACGCGAGAATGGTCGCCTACATGAGTCACCAATTCTGGGGCCGTTGTAGCAGAACGAAGAGGCATGACATGTAACGAGAATGTAGACTGGAGGGTAGTCGGTAGTGACCGTGGCTGGGATCTGCTCATGGGAACACATAAGCAGATGGATGTTGTATCTTAGATTAAATTTCGCGTATCCATCTGCTCATGTGTTTTGACAGGAGCAGATCCCCTTCTCTCTCATTAGTGACACCCCACTAATCTTAAAAAGTAATTCTTTCTCATATATCTATTCTCTGCTGCAGCGCTGTCAAAAATCGCCCATTCTTCTGAGCGACTATTCTCGCGTATGACCTTATGTTTTTCCCATTTACTTTAGCGTGGCCTGCTTGATGGAACAGGTTCTGGAAAATCGACGTACTTGTGAATATTGTTCTACTCAACGCTCTTCCAGGTCATTTTCGAAGAGTGACGTAATCTTTCTCGCTACTCGGCGGAACGGCAGCCGCATCATCCACTTCGCCGGAGTCAAAACCTATATCCCTGGAATTAACCTCGCCTATCGTACTTCCCGCGTCGATGTCGGAGTTCGCAAGCCAAACCATGTCTTTGTCGTCCGCACTCTCCAACTACTCCGCTGTTGTATTAGTTCCACCAGTAACAAGGGCCATCTCTCCGGTCGTGAGCAGCGGTAGCCATCTCAATCCGTAGAACACCTCTGCTGGCACACCCTTCCCTGCCGGCGTGACGTACATATGGTATCATACCGTCAACTCATAAGTGATATGGTCGTCATATCCAGCCCGGGCAAGTGTGAGATGCCCGTGCTAGAAGCAAACAGAGTTCGGCGACACGAAGATCTTTTTCGCATTGAAAATCTCGGCTGCTGCGACCTATTTGCTTTCCTTCCCGTAAGCAAACATCTGCAAATAGCTCCATACCTGCAAAAGGAGGCCCACCACCCTGCTTACATTTGCAGAGAATCCCAGCATCTCCACTTCCAATGTCTCGCCGAAGTCATTGCGCGGCGCTTGCCGCGGCCAGTTCTTCCCAGTCAGCAAAAACAGACCCCTAATCTCAAGCACGAACAGCATTCTTCGCGATATCTTGCTCAGACTAACGTAGGATGCCAGCTGAACCAGCCACGCGTCCAGCCGCGCCCGCCTTCCCGAATTTCAAACCCAATTCCCCGTCGGTTCGCAAGCTTCCATCATCAGGCTCCGTGTACTACAGTAGTGGGCCATTCCCATCTTCCCGTCTCCTGCGTCGCCTTCGTGTTCTCATTGATTGACGATCGGGTCCATCGCGTCTCATTCGGCTCCTGTAACACGGCATTCGCCCCGTTTAAATTGCTGTCAAGAAGTGGAAATAGCCTTTCAACCGGGAAAAGTTTGTACTTGGGCGTCAAGGTCTGTGCATCGAGGCTTCCGCGCGAATCGCTGCTGCAGTTAGCGATTTTTTCTAGGCAAATGGAGCCGAGAAGCTGAGGCCTATCTCGCTGCTTCTGAAAGTAGGCATACACACTTGCACTGTCCCCAACCCCGTCTGCTAGAGTGCTCTATAAGTGCACGTGAGGCCAGTCGGGCATTCAGAAGTCCGGATCCAGGTCATTACTTTGAAGCTCGCTAAAGTGGATATACGTAGCCGTGAAAAACTGCAGCCGGGTCACGGCTAAGACGCTCTTGGTGTCTAGGCGTAAGTGCGCTCGGTGCTCAATGGAAGCTTGGATTGGAAGCAGGCAGAGCGCAGGGTACAGGTCATCCGCCACCTCCAGCCGCACCTTATCCTCGTCGTCATATGACCAGCCTACTTATGCGAGTTTGCCTCAGTGCTCCAGGCTCTAATCGAAGATCGCGATGTCACTGGTAGTGTTGACCGCCAGCCAGTCAGAAACCTTGTCGTGGAATATCTGCGGGACACCTTCAGATTGGCCTATGTTCTTCTGCGTTTCCTTCGTCTTCCTAGTCTTCTTCTTCTCCCACTTCTCTGCCCTGGCCTTCTCCACGATCCCTCGTCTCGAATACTCGACAACCTTTTTGACTCTGCTGGACTTCCTCGAATGCGCGACCTTCACAAATGGAGGCGGTGACCACGACAACGGTGCTGCCACTCTCTTCCTGGACAGTGCTTCCGTTCGAGCCAGCACTGTTGAGGCCCTCCTCGCAACGACTGCAGGGTCCGTTGCAATTATGTTGGAGGCATGGGCACGCTGGGAAGAGCTGCGTCTAGAAGTTCTGGCCCCCGGGGTCATCATGCAAGCTGGAGCGGTTTTCTTCTTGGGCCCGGTAGCAAAGTGGCCTGTCAGCTTGTTCGCAAAGCTTGTAGCGCGTGCCCTATTGCACTTGTCCAGATCTTCTCGACAGTCGTTGTCTCTCTTCGAGGAGAGGCGCATCTGGTTGAGGCGGGCCCCTCTATGAAAATTCTGAGGAACTTACATAGCGATATCTTAGTCTCCAGAAAGTGGTCGCAACTCAGGCTGTTGGCCTTGCCATACTTACCGTGAAAATCTAGCACGACGTGGAAAGGCATATAAGCGCACTCGTAGAAAGCCACAGAGCCCAACTTTCTGTCGCGTCTGAGGCTGGTGATGAATCGCAACGCGGAAGCTATGAAAAGAGCAACGACTCTAGCGCTCTCTGACCGAAGATGCGCATTATCAAGGTGGGTGATGCCAATTTGCATTGGGTTAGAGCTGTGGAAGGTCAGATCGCTGATCACTCGAACGAGTTATCAGTGCCGAAGGAGGATCTCGGCTACACGTACGTAGCGGCGGTACGCAGACGGGGCAATTGCTGGCAGCAGAATGGCCTTGGTCATTGCTTCGGCAGTTCCCTTCTGACTCAACGGCAGCGGTTGCATATTATTCTCGATGGCGAGAGCATCCATGAGGTTGATGACAATCATAAGGTAGTAGAAGAAGGATTTATCGATGCGGACCAGTCCAGGGCAGGTGTTCTGATGGGACACGTCGGACATGATTTTGGTATCCGTTATGTCCCACCCATCCTTATGGCGGATGAAGCGCACACGGATGCGCTCGCGCGCATACGCCATGCCGTCGTTTTCCTCGTCCAGGTTGAAGAAGCCTTGGCAGCGATGAAGGTCGTCAACCATAGCATACATAAGGCCTTCTCGCAACTACGTGCCGTCCTCGATGATATTGTCAGAGATAAGCGGTAGCGGTGGGTTGTGGCAGCGTCGCATTCTGACCAACATTTTGCCAAGATTGTACTTGTTGCCGCCCTTAACCATGTTGGCCTGGATGCCGTCGGTTGTGGCGTCAGTGCATTCGCGAACGACGTGGTACGACTCTGAAGTCGGCCCAAGATACACATAGACCTCGGTAAACTCATAGTTGGCCTTCGAGAAAGTCTGACATGACAACGGCTGCTCCTCCACATCTACAGGAATCACTCGCGAATCCTCACAGTCGGAAGTCTCTGGCGATGGAAATTGGTGGGGCGAATGGCGCGCCTGGGCTGGGACGTCTCGGTGTAGGCGTTTGCGGGATGGGGACTCCAATTATGTGGGTTGTACACGCGCGTCTGTCAGGAACTTCTCCCCCACAGCCGGCGGCTGTGGCTCCGACTCCAATTGTACCTCCAACTGCGACTCCGCGGCCAATGTGAGCAAGTCGCGGGTGTAGATCGCGATGGGATGTTTGCCGATCATTCCTGAAGTACGGCAGTCGTGAGAAAGGGCGAATGATGGGTGTCAAGAAGGACGAATTCTATCGCGGGAAGGTGGAGAGTACGGGGGAGAATCTTTGCGCGGAGGAGAGTACACGGGTGACTGTAGAGAATGGAAATAGCGATTGATGAAAGCCGTAGCATGGGAAGGGCACGGACACAAAGGGCACGGAGGTTTGCACGGGCACGGCCGGAGGCGAATGACGTGTCGCATAGAACAACACAGATCTCAGCCGGCTGGAACAGTAGAATTTAATGTTTGAACGACATAAGAATTTCAGGGTCAGATGGGGTTTTAGTACTGACGGAGGCCGGAATCTGCTCATGTGCAAGCAAATGAGCAGATGGATGTCCAAAACTTAATTCGAAGAACAACATCCATGTGTACTCGTGTTTAACTGGAGCAGATCCTACCCCTTTCATTTTTTACACCCCATCAATCTTCAAACTGCTTCCTTTTTAAAACCCACCGAATACGCGTGTATACCCTCTCCTTGACGTTGACTCGCGCTTCTCCTTTCTTTCTAAACTTCTTCTAATATGTGTGAGACCTATTTAGCACAAGAAGTCTCCGCCTGTCGTTCTGCAGAGATCTCTAGTAGCAAGTCTATAGCAAATGTAGAGTAAATTGTTGGCGTTTGATTTCCCCTTTTCACTGTCAGGATAGGTGGGGCTTCTGTGTAAGAGGAAATTGGCTCTGTATCGAACGAGGCCGACTGGACTTTAGGCCTCAGTCTTGACCTACAATATGCAATACTCCGTCGCGAACCACACTGTGCCAGATGTATGAGTTCGTTCGCGTATTGTTACCCTGTGACGGTATGATGCAAAAAGCGGGCTCTACTCGGTAATTGTAACGCCAAGGGCTGTAGCTTTCCGTTTGGGCGTTCTAATACAGATAAACCTCCTATTTTCTGCTTACATTAAGCTGATGTCGTCTACCAGCACGCATGCAAATAGCCACTTCTTCCGTGGATTACAGTATAGTCTTCGTGTGCGTTCCACCATGAATAAGATACTGCCCGAGAAGTTTGTGCAAAGTTCTACACTTCATCGTCTGCCATATATCGTCGACACGATTCTGAGTACGGCAGTGCACCTGAACATCACCGAAAAAAATTGAGTATTCTACAGCCGGGGATGGTGCATGAAGGCCGTAGCGGTCCTCACTGCAGTGCTGTGGAGTCCGTCGGAATGCAATTTAAAGTAAGAAGGGTGCCAGGTGAAGTTATCCACGTCCGCCATACTACAGGTCGTCCTATAGCATTGAGCTACGGGCAGTTAAAAGCAAAACTGTAATGTACTGCACAATTTGCCGTGCGAGCTGGACGCTTTACTGGGAACTAGACTGCAAGTAGTGGAGGCGGGGAGTCCCTGGACGTGGCGGTTTTGTTGTTTTGTTTTTTGGAAGTCAGCGTCCATGCGAAAGAACCGCTGTACTACACGAACTATGCGTTTTGACGTGCCATGGAAGTCTGCATTCCATTGCATTACTAAACCCGTAGTACTAGTAGAAAGTTTACCAGGCTACTGGACCCGGTAGGGGTCCTCGTCCATCTCCGGAAACATAGACGTTGTCTTCTCACCGTCTCTGACCCGGCCACAAGTATAACAGGGACCTTTTCTCTGACAAATTAATGGACGGAAGGATGAAATAGAGCTGAAAAGTTGTATCGACTGGTTCACAAGAGTTGGAATACACGGATATGAAGGGACAAAATTGAGAGTTACTGCAGGTGTGCATAGAGCCGCATTAGGTTTGGGTACATTGTCAGCAGAATCTCCTCTCACGATAACAAATGTACACACTGTAGATGATCATCGAGGTACTTTACTTTGCTCGATTGCGTCACACTGGCTCTTTCGCGAGTAGTGAAAAAAAACTATCGTCTTGGGATCACTTAGTATTGCAGTAACTCTCTCTAATCTCACAGTGGAGCTCACGAGCTTTCGGTATTCTAAAGTAATATATGTAGACGATTCTATCTTAACACAAAAGCTGTCGAGTAGTATAGCGTAGTGAGCGATACGTGATGATATGAACAGTTTTGTACACATGTACTTGATAATTCGAATCAATGAAAGACTCCTCATTCTGTCTTAAGATTCACGATCTCCTCACATGCCTACAGCGTCCTGTACGAGTACTCTAGTAGCTTCCAGTCAGTGAAAACAGCAGTTAAATCAGAGTCGTCTACAATCACTCAGTATTGTCGTGAAGCTAAACCTTGTGTCATGTGGTCCCGCGATATACAGCGCTAAATACCAAATCGATACTAATCTCTATCACAGATAATACAAATTGCGACTCTGTAAAGATTATGTAGATTATCGTCTCTATCTTTCGAAGAACCTGTGCGATGATTGCCAAACGGTGGTCTCATTTGAGTTTGGTTGAGCAACAGACCCTGAGAGTATCAGCAAATACGGAAAACTTACGCAAGTCTACGGCCTTGTTCATTTATGAGTCTTTTTTTGCTGTGATATGTTTGGCGCGAATTCTAACACTGAAAGGGGTCGATGAGGTCTTCCGCTATATTCGAAGCATGTCCCGCATGATCGGGGAATGAGCCTGAAAGAACTCTGCGAACGGGCCGTGAGAAACCTCTTGCGTTTGCTATATAAATGTTGGTTGAGTTTCCCATCGCAAGCGTTTCAGGTTCGGACTGCGGCTCCACTTATGTCCGCATAGTCATTATTACGGCCTAATTCTGTACACTCTGAGTAGGCAAATGCAGGATATGGGGGCTATCTATCGTCATGAGTGGTGGGCAGTAGGTTTCTAATCGAGATGTGATTATTGGAAAAGTAACAGCTTCAATTCTGCGTTGCATTTTCAGTCATGCCTCATCAAACGTCCCGAAGTGCATGTTGATAGGGGGCACTTCGTGCACTATGTAGGAACTCTCAGCGGTTAAGATGCGTAAGTTGAACCCTGCTTTTCTTGTGCCAGTAGCGCCATTCTCCGTGAAAGATTCAGTCGAGGAATGGGGGATGACTCTAAACATTCGAGTAAAGGGTAGCAATGGAATGGCGAGTCTGAAGGTTCTGAAGGTGATCCACTTTTGCGCGAAGCAGCAATTACATGCCTTGAAAAAATTGCAGTCAGGTTTACAGTAACAGCACACTTTTCTGCAATTATCGTCATACCGGAATTGCCGAATTCTGCACTCGTTTCGCGATGTTATACTTATTGCAACCTTCTGCATTTTTATTCGCAGACTTCTGTATTTGTATTTGCAGGATTCTTCAAGCGTCTTCCTACTGATACAGTATGAACCCCTCCAACATCAGAAAACACTGGTCATTTTCGACAGGAACACCCCTTGACGGGTGGAAAAATCGCATTTCTATTCCAGTCCAACCAATTCATATCGCCACTTTCCAGGCCCAATAGCTTACAGATTGTATGACAAGTGGCGGCATGTAATTCTGCCACGTGCTACTGGAGAGTGATATCTGGAGCATCTGACAGAGATGCTCGAATCCCACAGTCTGCAGGAAAGCTTCAGGCGTAAACGATGAAATTTTCGGATGCTAGGTCAGGCCGAAAAGTTTTCTTATTTCAAAACATATTCATCGGCTGACCTTCAAATCTGTACATACTGCGATTCGCTCCGCACGCATATTCCCATCGATCGCTTCTCCCCTCCGGATCATCGTGCCCAACTATCCTATGTTCTGATGTTGCGATCCGCAATTCCGCGCTTTAGCGCTGCAGGTTCGCGCGCCATGTCATCCAGCGGCACTCCATCTGTACCGCCACCCTCTGGTGCTCCGAAGCCTACCTCTGCGCCTTCCCCCCCGATGCAGGCGTCAGCACCACCGTCACCGCCTCGTGGGTTTGTAAAGCGCGCGACCCCTGTTCTTCTCACTGCAGGAACAGGCTTTTTAGTCTATAGGGTTTACACGGATGAAGGTAAGTTGGGCCGATCTGGTCTGTTGGCGAGTTTGAAGCTGTACTCCTGGATTTGAGGGCGAAGGTTTCCATGCGATCGCCATGGTTAGGCTGAAAGGTATGTCAAGACTAGTTCATGGACCAAGCGAATATCCTAACCAGATCAGTCGGCATTTTGTTTATATGTGGATAGATTTTCGTGATCGTGTACAGAAAGTGTTTCCATCTGTATCGTCTCTACTCGCACAGATTCCCAAAACAGACCCGCGACCTCTGACACGCAGTGCTTCAGCTCGAGTACATGGTGTTTCTGATGATGATGGCACCACGACACTTCCCCCGGGTTATGATAATGTTCCTTCGCTTCTGCGTAAGATCGAGGAGTCACAAACTTCGCAGCCAGCGACAGACGAACAAATTGCAAATAGGCAGACGACCATTTCCTCACGCTCGGAAATACCGCAGCCCGAGAAGACCCCACGTGCAGATATCATGCATGCATCGCCCACTCGCAGGGCCTTTGCGCGAGACTCTGAGAATAGTAGTGACGATTTAGCGAGGATCGGTGACGGCCCAATTCATACGCGGAATCGTCCGACTGCCTCTCTGGCCCGCAAAAATTCGTCTACGCCTGATTGCAGTGTAACCTCTGCTTCTGCAGATGCGAATAGAAGTTCGGAAAGGGACAAGTCATTTTTTTCCGAAGTGATGACCGCTGTTGACAACGATAGTTACGATGCCAATAATGCACGTGATGCGAAGGCTAGTGGTACGACAACTACTGGTAAGGGGAAGCTTGAGCGGATTCTAGGTAAGGGTGATTTCCATCCAGAGAGAATGAAAGGTGTTGACATTATTGATGACTCGGCATATGAAGAGCCCAAGGCGTTGAGTTTTGGCTCGTCGAGTAGCAAGGAGTCTGGTGTCTTCAATTCCTCGGGAGGCTTAAAACCTCAGAGTCCCGATGCAGATAAAAACACCACTTCGTCAAGTGCACACGCGGACGAAAATGAATCCTGGACTAGCACACTCCCTGGCAAAGTGAATCCATGGAAGGCCAAAACTCAAGATGAGAAATTGTCAGAACGTTTCGATGTCTCGAATATCCCTTCTAGGCAAGAAACACACTCAGGCAGCCACCAGGATTCCAAACCGCACCCCGAGCTCTCTAGTCATAGTACTGCGCCGACAAGTTCTCATACGTCCACAGAGTTGAATTCTGTTTCTGTTTCTGAGCTTATTGCTCTGAGAAGGGAGTTGGAAAGCCAAGCAAAATGGGAGGGTGTTCGGTTACAAGAAGCTGTGCGCGCGCAAATCATTGAGGACAAGAAAGCTGCGGCTAGGGAAGCTGCTACGCTTGCCAAAGACCATGAACAAAAGCTTCTTGAAGTTAAAGAGAAGGCCGTTTATGATGCGAATCGTGTAATCAAAGAAAAAGCTATGGAAATTAAGGCCAAGGTGGAAGCGGAGCGTGATGCCGATCTGAAGCGACTGGTAAAGGAGAAAGAAGAGGCACTGCGAGAGGCTCTTCAGCTCGAATATACGAGCAACGAACAACGTGAAACTTTAAACCGCGGGAAAGCGTTAACAGCTGCAAAAGCTGAGGTTGAAGCATTGAGAGCGCAATTTGATGCGATTGTTAATCAAAATGAAAATTCTAGAGAGGCTGCAAGAAGAGCGAGCTCAGCCTTTTTACTGCAGGAGAGTTTGGTCGCCTCGCGACCTATTGAAAGCCAGTTGAGTGAAGCGTGCAGCAAAACCGAGCTCGGAGAGTTGGTCGCAGGAAGTGTACCAATTTCTGTTGTTGAGAAGGGCATAGAGAGTGTGGAAGAACTGCAGAGGAACTTTAAGCAAGCCTGTGCGCAAGGCCTGAGTGTCGCGATGGTGCCGGAGGGTAGCGCTGGTACTATTTGGGGACAGATGCTAGGAGCAATATTCTCGAGATTGAAAATTCCTGTCGACAACCGGGTTGAAGAAGGCCTTCCACCTCCTAGTACAAATGAAGACTGCATTCGAAAGGCTAGTCTTCTTGTAGATGACGGTGACCTTGGTGGTGCGCTACAAACTCTCGAGTCTCTCAAAGGATTGTCAGCTGAAGTGATGTCGGACTGGGTGAGTGGTGCAAAGGCTCGTCTTGCAGCTAACCTCGCGGCACAAGTACTGTTAGCGGATGCGATCATTGCGGAAGTTGCGCTGAGTGAACACCAAGCTGCGGAATCCAAGCAGGTTATAGAATGATGGACGATTACAGTTTGTGGGCCTATTCCTCAGATGTTTTCTTGTGATTGTGTCTCACAAGTTATACGGGTTGGTAAACAAGCGTCAAGTAGTGTGAAATGTATATATGCCTCTCCGTAATCTACGCATGTTTCATACAGTAACCCTGCAAGTGTTATGTAGTATTTAGGAAGACTCGGCGGGCGCAATGCATGAATTGTAATGACACTTCAGGTTTATGCAGTTCTTGGCATTTTTGTTGGCAACGAGAATAGCAACATGAATACTGATACGACTACTTGCATTCAGGATGTAATGAGAATTTGATCACGTGTTGAATCCACCTAGAACGCTTTTGTTGGTCAGGTCCCCCTAAAAAGTTGGGGCACGGCATAAAGCGTCGAAACCCTAGTCTGTGCCTCTCTCTGTTCAATAATATCCCACAACGTTTGAGGTTGCGTGCGAGTTAACCGCAATATGGTCCGCCATCTCAGCTAATTGTTTTCTTCAGACACACTGCTTCATAACGCTCCCACTACCATCGGAAGACCTGGGGGCTATGTTTCAGAGCTCGTGGAATTTGCCAATCATGTAAGGGCTTTGGAAGAAATTTGATGATAAACTCTGACGAAAACCACGCCTTTCTAACGTTGCTTCCTGCCCGCAATCAAAGTATGACATTTCTCAGGCGAAACTCGAACAGTGGCCTGCGGCGTGCTCGGCGGCTAAACCACCCCGTTCCTACCACACGTGATGCCCGAATAGTGTGATTTGAACTCGAGACCTACCCTTTGAGCAGCTTCAAAAACTCTGGCGTCCATTCAACCCCAATGCCATTCTTATTGCAGATCGGCCTCGCCCCCAGAAAATCACGCCCGAACTTCTTTCGCAGCCGGACCAATTGTTGGTAAGAACACAGGGCATGTATTCTCTGTATATGCTACCGCATTCAAGTACTGTACAAGCTCGTTTGCACGTATAGATGAGGACCATATCACGGGTTCCAAGCCCTCATTGAGTACAATCACAGTTGTACCGCCGAATAGATAAACGGGACTTGTCCGCACGTTGGCAGAAGTAGACGAAAAGAACATATCACAGTGGCGTGATGTATTTTCTTCTTTCAACACCGCCTCCTGGGCATGTCATTCATGGCCATGATCATTGCGAGTCTCGCATGACCAGTGGTTTGCCATACGCGTCTCTCACAGCCATCAACTACCGGCCGAACGCGTTTCATGCCTCAACGTGAACCTATGGTATTTCGAAAACAAGCTGCTTAAAGCGTGTAAATGAATACTGCGGGTAAATAAAAACTCTTTCATACTTTTGGGACTACCAAGCTGAGCAAGGAAGAAAAGTTGTGAAGAAAGTTGATCGCAGTATTTCGCGAACCTCAGTACGCGGTGCAATCCGATTCGTACGCCTTTGAAGCTACGGCGAAATCACTGACAAAACACTTAGGATTATCATTACGCTCAAACTGTTTTCCATACCGCGGCTCACCGTATACATCCCTTCCTGAAGCCGGACAACGGCCCTTACAAGCTAATGGTCAAGCTCCAGACAAGCGATCTCTAATAATCATACGGCAGTTGCTGCACAAACTAAATCACATTTGTGATCAGAAGGCTCAAGTTGATGGGAAACACTTGACAGAAGCTTGTCTGCGTCGTCTGAAGCCCCAAAAAGTGTTAGTCCGAATAGACAGAGGAGCAAGCTGCGGACAACGAGTGAAACCGCCTCCAAACTGCCTCCTGATCTGGAAATCTACACCCCCTCCCCTCCTACCCGAAAATGTCGCAGGGGATCCTTACTCGTCCTTTCACCTTTGACTCGGCTTTGTCGCTTTTCCCAAGTCCTCTCCACCCCAAGCATCAGCTCACATACTGTCAAACTCGCTCATCCGTGCGTGTACACAACATCCATTGCATCCTTTCTCTTCATGTGAACGAAATTCTAAGTTGGCCTCCATACGCTCCTCCAATGCAGCATCTCCCCCCCACAAACAACCATCCACCTCGTCACACCCTCTCAAACTGGCCTCATTTTTCGCCTTATTCCGCACCCTCTCCATTTTCCCAGTTCTTCGATCCCAAAGACGCGCCTCCGCAGATGCAGCACGGCATGGCACACCCTTTTTCACCGGCAAGCCCCGAGAGAATGCTCTAGCTGCTTGGCGAAATTCTGACTTGCCAAGCGCATGTGTCCTCTTCAATGATCCCGGAGAAAGTGCCTCGCCTGGGCTCATCCGACCGGCTTGAGGAGAGGTTGGTTGCGAAGACGGGGGTGTGACGTGGGATTGAGTCTCCAGGGAAGAGATGGCAACTGGTGACACCGGAAGTGGAACGCTTCTCGCTTTTCGAGGGCGTAATGGCAATGTTTCAAAAGAAGCAGGTCGAGGCCGCATCGAGGGCGGCGAGGACGACTCATTCGCTGCATCGGGAGGTGGGTCGGGACTTGAAGGTTGACGCGGAGGTGGGAGATGCAAGGCAGCAAGGTCGACCGAGATCATCTCTTCCTCGACGTGTTGAATGGGCATGCCGCTTGGAAAGGGAAAGTCCATGCGTCCGTCAATTTCGCGCAAGGATGTGGACGCTGACCTACAACATAAGGGCTTGACAGCGTCTCATTCAAGCACATGAGCGAGAAAAGAAGCAGTGCAACTCGACGCAGGAGGTGAAGGACAAGGAAGGCAGGAGAACGTTGAAACGCAGGCGCTTGGCCGAGGGACAGGGAGGGTGGGAACGAGGTAGGCGACAGAAGAGTCGATGGATCGTGGAAGGCTGCGTGCGGGATTAGGCCGGCGTAAACATCGGTTATGTCCCAAGCGTGTTCCTGAAGGATTGTTGGAGCATGTGCGTGTTGGTGCATCACAATACAGCTTGAGCTTGCGCGGCGAGAGGCACACCTACTTGTACCCGGGAGTGCGAGGCATGCGAAAACCCGCAGTTTCACTGTGTAACAAGACATGAGAATAAACGCGTGACGTGTGTGCAGAGCGTGCACGTGTCTGGCGAGAGGAAATAAAGCATGTGCCCATGGGAGAAGCACCGTGGCACTGCTACACGTTGTCCCTGTAATACCCTGTTGTTACGGACATCTACACACGGTGTGCTGTCCCCAACGCTCAGCCTTGGTGATAAGGCATGCACACGTTATTCCTCGGGCAGTCGGAGCGCGCAAACGCGGCTCCCATATTGCACCCCCGCAGCGATTCAGAGCCAGAAATTTCCGTACGAGGCCTTCTCGGGACCCCTGAGCGTGGCCAAAAGCCGACTAGAGGGCCTGATTTTCTACGTGGCAACTCGATTTGACATCGACGAGAAGAAAAAAAACAGTACTGTAGAATGCACAACTGTGTCGGACGTTGTGCTGTAATGCGAGGGATTGCACAAGGTGTGAAACGAAGCTTTTCGACCTGCATCAAAATGAATGGAACCAAACAGCTCTGCCTCACGGTAGGGTTCCAGGTACAAGGAGGTGAACATTGCAGGTTTCCGCCACCGCACTCGAACAGTTGGGCCATCACTCAGTTCTTGGCATACCTGCCTACTATGCCTGGCACGCCTGTCATCTCGTCACAACGCCTGTCCGGTTGAATACCCGTAAAACACTACGTACACGTAACACGCGTGGTGGCCGTGAAATAGTTCTCTAGGCCATGCCGCGTTTGATTCAACTCAATGAGTTTTTCTCTCGCAGCAAAGGCTTCGTTTTTGACTTCTCAACAAATGGCGGTCACAGTCATGTGTTCGAATGCGTCGATGTCGCGCTCGAGGACGGCACGGTTTGGCAACGCTGTGAGAGGTATGTATCCTCTTCGGAGGGCCAGGGGTCGCAGGGACGTTTCCCGAATCCTATTGCGACATGGGGGCAATGCGTTCGTTTCAGACTGAGCTTACGAGCAGATAACCGCGCCAGAAATAACTGCATACCTATTTCCGTAGACTATGGGTGAGTCTGATCGATGTTCTCCCTCACGAGTACCCTGACAAGGACGGGATCCACGCAGAAACGGCACATGGTCATCAGTTGTGTCATATCGTTGTTCCGAAAATAGTCTTGATATCCAGCAGTCATATCCTGGATTTATTCTCCATGCCTTCATACATCTTTAGCCGTACCTTTAGTGCTTCTGCTTGGCTCAGAGTTGCCGCGAAAACGACGCTGACGAGGTGACCAGAGTCGGTGAAGAATTGACGACGTGGACAGTAGAAAAAGTCCTGGCTATTCCACGCCAAATGTTACGAGAGAGTGCAATTTTTGCGTACCTAATTTTGTTTATTTTACAACCCCTGAGAGAATGCCAACCTGATACATTACCATTCCGTCCGGAAGCGCCGGCACTGCGACTTGGCACTGGAACTGCTTAGAAGCCACATTCCTACACTTGCAATGAGCGCACATTTCTATGTCTCTGTGAAGTGTTTTACCGCACACGAATTCAAATGCTGATAACGTTGTCCGTCCCAAAACGACTTGACTTTAGTCTTCTTCAGAACATATCTACTTTGGTAACAGGGGCTGCGGCTCGAATATGTCATTACTTGGCTCAAGCGGACTAACCTGTATTGTCAGCTCTAACCGTCCATTCTTTTGCTGGTGTTCTCTTTGCCCGTACCCCCATCAGCAGAAAACGCGATGTGGAGAATGAACCCCAGATGGTCTTTGTAAACTTGGGGTGATAACTCGTATTCTAGGTGGAATTCTGAATTTACCTCACACTTCGATGGGATCAGAATTAAATGATCTGATGATGGTACGTTGTTGTGCAAAGTGAACCCTGTTTTTGGAATGTGAACCCTTGTGGAGGGTTCATTTGTGAGCCCTGTATTTTGAGGTTAATGGATTAGGGTTAGGGGGTTTGGGGAATAGGGATTTGGGAAATAGAGGTTTTCTAAAGGGTTAGGGGGTTACGGATGAGGGGGGTTGGAGAGTACTTGTGAATTACTTGAAAAAACACCTGGTTGTGCAGGATAATATTTTCTTCGTTACCAGCCCAAAAAGAGGGTTCTCTTTGCTCGTAATAGCATGAATTTGTAAAAATGAGTCATGTTTGGGAATACAAGTCTTTTCGGGGGGGTTATTTTTTCGAAAATAAATATTCCTTTGGATGGTTTCGGGCGTCAGGAATGAGTGCAGAAGGGAGTACTTCGAAATACTTGAAAAGAAGGTAATTACGAAGGGTAAGCTTTTCTTCTGGTATCAGACTACAAACAGGGATCGGTTTTTTTGATACTGATTAGTCGCATGACTGCAAAACAACCAACATCATATTATTTTGATGAGACTTGCAATGATTTTCAGGATTGTCGCATTTGCAGATTGCTCCTCGACTGTGCGTTGATCAGGATTTAAGCGAACTGCGCGATTCCAAATATCTCGTGTCTATTATACCGTCCGCCTCATACGAGGCGGGTATTACGCGGGTTGACATTTAAACTTAAACTTCACTGATTTCTCTGTCCTTTACATAAATCGATTGGTCTTGATCTTTGCTGTTGGAGCATAATAAGAGGTCTTCATATTTCTCGAAACCAGTTTGTGCTGTGCCGCTTGGAAGCTTCCTAATGTCTATCGGACATTCTATGTTTGCCTTACACGAGGACGACTGACTACCCTGAAAAGATATAAAAAAGATAATGCGTGTGACGAAGGCACCACTGTTCCTACGAGAAATTCATATCGCTCCCGTCTGTGATATTAAAGTGGACTGTTGTAAACCCCGTTGCGTAAAAATTCTGACTGCGTGAGAATCCCTTTAACTTTTTTGCAGCTCCATTCTGTCCGAAAAGTGGACTCGAAGGGCTTCAAATAGAAACTAAGAACAGCCGCAGTGGACGCCTTGTTGACCATTGAATATCTTCGCAAAGGTTGACCTCATTTGAGGCGAAATGTCCAACAGACTCAGAGGGCAAATTTTAAACTTAACATTAAACAGTATTAGAACTAAGCGTACACGTCTGCAATATTTGCATTCTCATAACGCAGGCCTTTATCATAAACAGTGTTACAAACACTTTTTGTTTTTTGCGGTCTCATTTCTAATTTTTGGCCAACACGAAGGGAACTACAACCTGGATATAGACTGAATAATGACCATCCGAGCTCTATTCATATTTGCTTCACCAGTACTGATATACCGGGTTCTGATTGCGTTTTGAGATAGCCCCATCGCACAGGTATCTTTTCCAGTGTCTATTGCACATTGGATTTTGCCTTGTGTGAGGTCAAGCTTGGTCTCATATGAGACCAGCTGACCACCCAGAAAGTATGTAAATTATATAGTACGTGTGACGAATATGTTACTTGTTGTACGTGTAATTAACATCACCCCCTTCTATGATATCAGAACAAAAGGGTAGCCTACTCGGTTGCACGAAAACTCTGACTGAGCAAAAAGGTAGCTGGGGTTTTCTACAGCTCCACTCTGTTAGAATAGAGTACTGAAAGACCTTAACGTAGATATTAAGAACAATGAAAGTGGACGTCTCTTTTATACTGTAGTATCTCCGCGAAATTTGGCCTCATACGAGGCCAAATGTCCCATACATTCTAGTGTCTATTGGACATTGAGTTTTGCCTCATATGAGGTCAACTCTGGCCTCATATGAGGCCAACTGACCTCCGAA
>JAUKWC010059717.1:0-38020 GCA_032356245.1 Endocladia muricata | reverse complement strand
CCGGGCACCCATTCGGGCAGCTTCACGGCCCGCGCCGCCGTGGCGGTCGGCGACAGCATCTCGGCCACCACGACGCGCAGGACGGCGACCGGCTTCGACATCACCTCCGAATTCAGCGTCAATGCCACGTCCTTCACGGCCAATCCGGCGCAACTGGCGGCGACCAAGTCCGTCGCGGTGATCGAGGACGGGCTGGTGGATGGCGACGACACCGTCGCCATTCCCGGCGCGACCCTGCGCTACACCATCACCATCCGCAACGACGGCACCGGCCCGGCGGATGCGGACACCACCGTCATCGCCGACCAGATCCCCGCCAACGGATCGCTCAAGGTCGACGATTTCGGCGGCGTGACCGGCACGGGGCCGCTGGGCGTGCGCCAGGGCGTGCCGGACAGCGGCCTGAGCTACAGCTTTCTCGGCCTCGCCAGCACCGCCGACGATCTGGAATTCTCGGATGATGGCGGGGCGAGCTGGGGGTATGCCCCGATCGATTCCGGCGACGGCACCGATCCCCGCGTCACCCATGTCCGCATCCGCCCCGATGGTGCCTTCCGGGCCAATGGCGGCACGCCCCCGAGCATCGATCTGGAATACGAGGTCGTGCTGTTCTGACGGCCCCGGCACGTCGCGGTGTTTCGCCCGCAGGGCATTTTCGACAGCACGATATCCGGGCGCGGGCTTTTGCACGGAGCGTCCGATAGGGGATCGACCAACGGACACGACAAAGGCCCGGGCGGTGATGCTGAATCATTTGATGCAAACCGTCTCGCAAGACCCGTACGATATGATTTGCAGTGAAGGGGCCTCTATCGTACGAAATCGCATGACAGGAACCCGGATCGGCTACGCCCGCTGCTCGACCGACAGGCAGGACCTCACCGCGCAGCATGACGCGCTCGTCGAACTCGGCGTCGCACAGGATCGCATCTACACCGATCACGGTCTGACGGGCCGCACGCGCGAAAGGCCGGGGCTGGATCAGGCGCTCGCCGCCGTCAGGGCCGGGGACACCCTCGTCGTGACCAAGCTGGACCGCCTCGCCCGCTCCGCCCCCGATGCCCGTGCCATCGCGGACGGCCTCGTGGACCGGGGCGTGAAGCTGGCGCTCGGCAGCTCGGTCTACGATCCGACCGATCCGATGGGAAAGATGTTCTTCAACATCCTCGCCACCTTCGCCGAGTTCGAGTCCGACCTGATCCGCATGCGCACACGCGAGGGCATGAAGATCGCCCGCGCCAAGGGAAAGCTGCGCGGCAAGAAACCCAAGCTTTCCGACAGGCAGCAGCGCGAACTGCGCCGCATGTACGACACCGGAGACTACAGCGTCAGCGACCTCGCCGAAGTCTTCTCCGTCTCCAGACCCACGATCTACCGGACCCTCCAGCGAACCCGACAGCCTTGATGTACGGTTCGGCCCCTGCCTCTCGCCAAGTATTCCGCCAGGTATTCCGAGATATAAACCTGCCGCTCTTGATCCGAATCAGGAAGGTTTCTCTACTTGACGGTAATTTCCATGCACGATGTATACAGCGCCCTGTAATTGTCGATACGGTAATCGGGGAACGAAACCAGTTCCTCTGAAAACCTACCACCTTTGAATTTCCCCACGACTTTTTCGTATGTCCTGTCACCCTCGCTGGTCACATCGCCATATCGGGGTGTGAACGCTATCTGGAATACATGGGGTTTCGAGGGTACGGAGATGTTGCATTCTCCGAGGAATGTAATCGCTTCTTCCCCATCATTGGGCACGACTTCACTCAAGCGCCTCCACATCGCATCATCGATGCACGATAGCGTCGCCCCGTTGGGAAATATATCTATTCTGGAGCTTTTGACCGCCACGTACAGGGCCGTTTCCGAGGTGTGCCGATAGCTTTCCCAGAAAAGATGGGTCCCCTCGTTTCCGTCCATATCCAGATCGACGGATCGACGGGCATCGCAATCGTCCGCCGGCATGGTGCCGCGATGGACGAATACATCTTCGGCCAGTGCCGTCGAACCCAGCATCGCCGTCAGGAAGAGGTACCCGGCTTTCATCACGGATTATCGCGTCAACGTCGAGAGCACTTCATCGGCTCCGGAAATCGTTTCGCCATTCAGGGTCACGGGCTGCGAGTTGGTGGAGGATTGGTCACCGTCGGACAGTTGATCCGTCGCGACCTGGCCGGTCGAGCTGTTGAGGATGATGCAGGTATTGTTCGATGTGGCCGTCGATGATCCACCGCCACAGACGATGGTGGTCGCCCCCGCACCAGTGCCTGCGGCAGCACCGATCCCGCCCGAGCCGCTGTCCTCGATCTGCTTCATCGCGACGGCGATCTGCGCCCGGTTCTGGCTGTCGAAAGTGTAGCTCGAGAATTGCTGGGCCTCTGCCACGGGGGCCAGTGTGACCGCAAGCGTGACGGCAAGCGCCGGGAGCGCTGTGAGCCGGATTGGGGAAAGACATGACATGACACGGAACCTCCACGATTTCATCAGTGCGGAAAGTAGGGAGCGGATGGGTTGGGTATCACCCGCTCCCCGTCGTGACGCTACCGACACACCCCGGAAATGGGGTCACATCGCCCGGACCGCATCGGCAGCGATCCTGCCCGGAAAGGCAGGATGCTCTGTCAGGGCTCAGATATCGCCACCGACATTGCCGACGTTGATCGACACGTTGTTGCCGACTGCCGTGGCGGCGGAACCGACCAGCGGGCCGACCTGTGCTAGGTTGGTGTAGTTGTTGACCCGGACATCGTCGACCCTGGAAACCGCGCCGAGATCGGCATACGCGAACTGCGTCATGTCGGCGATCAGCACCGAGTCGCCGTTAGGCGTGCCATCGGCGTTCACGTTGACCGACAGGTTGTTGCCGACCGCGGTTGCCGCGCTGTCCACGCGGGCGTTGAGGATGTCGGAAACATCGGAGATCGCATCGACCTGCGCCTTGTCGATCGTGCCGGTGATGGCCAGTGCCGTGGCACCCACTGCGAACGCGGTGTGGGAATTGTCGGCGAAGACCGAGCCAAGCCCTATTGCTGCGACGGCACCGACGGCATCGATCGCATCGAACTCCACGTTCCGCTCGTTGGAATCGAACAGGAACTGACCGTCATGCAGCAGCGTGGCCACATCGCTGCTGATCGACTGGTTGTTGCCGACTGCCGTTGCCGCACTGTCGACCGTGGGCAGTTCGACCGTGGCATCCAGGCTGGCGCCCATGGTTGCAGGCACGTCGACTTCGACCTGGCCGCTGACCTGCAGATCGAAATTGAAGACCTCGTCGAACTCGTTGACGTTGTCGCCCATGCTCGGGACATAGGTGACGACGATGCCGCCCCCGACGCCGTTTTCGGGACCGAACTGCACGTCGTCGATCGCATTGCTCGAATCCTCGACGAAGGGATCGCCCGCGTTGCCATCCGTATACGTTCCGCTGGCACTGAAGAGTTCAGGCCCGAGATCGACCAGGACCGTTCCGGCCGCGGTGGTGTCGGTGGGCTGATTGTTCCTGATGCCGCTCACGACCGATTTCGCGTTCACGTCACCGATCTGAACCTGCAGCTTTTCGACCTGCGTCAGACCGGTCGGCACGAGATCCTTCTTGACGGAGATCTTGATATTGGTCCCGCCGGTAATATCGTTATCCCACTTCCAGTTGACCTTGTCGAAGGCGAAGGCCGCCGTCGGCATCACGGCGATCATCGCGACAGCCGCAGCAGAACCCAGCATTTTCTTGTTCAGGATACTCATTACTCTTCTCCATTGGTGACAGGTGACAGCCGCTCAAGATGGCCATCGAAATGGCCGGTCTCCACGAGCGTGCAGCTCTTGGAACTCGGAAGACCCAGAAAGTCCGTCATGATCTGGTAGACGCCCATCTCGACGACGGACCGGACGCCAAGCTGCAAGGGTTCGTTGCGAACCGAGCCGGCCTCCAGCTCGACGAGCGTGTTTCCGAAGAAGCGGAACACATTCGCCTCCACCTCGAACCCGTAGATCTGTTTCTGAAGGGTCGAGACGTAACGGACGGCGAAATTCTTCGCATCGATGACGCGCAGATCGAGCGCGACATTGATGACAACGGTGCGAACTCCGCCGCCGATTCCCTTGATAGAAAGCCGCGCCCCACCCGATGCGATGTTGTAGTTCAGCTCGGTCAGGGCCCCGACGACGATGAAGTCGCTGGCGGGCAGATTCTTGAAGACCGAGATATCGCGGTCGAGGCGTCCTTGTTCGGCCAGCTTCACCTCGGCCAGCGGAATGCGTAGGTCGAGGCGTTCGACGAGGTTGACCATGCCCGTCTTGTAGAGCGCGGAAACGGTCATCTCCGAAATGCCCTGGCTGACGACGTGGCCGTTCTCGTCGTAGTTGATCTGCCCGGTCTTGTCCGCGACCTCGCCGACGGAAAAGACGGGCAGGTTGTCCGCATCGAAGGAAGCGAGATCCTTCAGGCAGCGGGAGTACGGTGTCTCGTTGGTCGTGACCGGATAGGTATAGAGCGGCTTGATGCCCCGCGGTTCCTGTCCGGTGGCGACACACCCCGTCAGGGCCAGCCCCCAGGAGAGGGTGAGCAGCCGGGCAAGATGTCCGGCAGCCAGGCCCCGGCGACCTGAATCCGGGTGTTTCGGTGTGCCTGTCGATCCTTGCATGATCTTTTCCCCCCATGACAGCCGAAGCTGAGAAAGCGGCCGCTCGTGCGGCGCGGACAATGCGGGAATACGACCTCTGGCAACCCTTCCGGATGGCCTGTACGATCCTGGTCGATCGTAACGAGCAGTAGTATGTGACCCCCGTCTCAAATAGAGATTGCCGGAAAAAACCGGGGGTTAACATTCACCCTAAGGTTGATAAACACATGTTCAAACGGTTTAGACCGAACGGCTGAATCGGCCATGATTTCCAGTTGAGTGTGCTCTGCAGCACATCCCCGGCGTGATCGATGCGAAAATGCGACCGTATCGAACAGATACACTCATGCAGGATTCCCGACACTGATCGTTTGGCCTAGGCCGAACCGCGCCTTGCAAACCTCCGGCATCTTCCGGCACATTTCCCTCACGCAAGAATCCCCGCGACTGGAAACACCGGTCCCGGCCGGTTCCTTCGAAAGCGCGAAAAGGATCTGTCATGTCCCTCGTCTGCCACCGTATTGCCGCCCTATCGATCGTCGTGGCCCTGGCCGGACCGATCGCCACGACAGCCTCCGCACAGCAGGACACGGTTCAGGTGGATGTCAGCGGCCCGGGTCCGATCACCGTGCTTCGGAATGGGCATGCCATCGTGCCCGGTACGATGCCGGGCAACCGCGCACCTGCGGTCTTGGGACTGGGCCACGCCGGCCAGTTGTTCATCGAGCCTGCGGATGCCGTATCCGCCGGGGCAGGTGCCTCCGCCGGGATGCAACGCCGCAACCCGCGCCCGACCGGCAGCCCGGCCGATACAGGTCTTTCGAACATCTTCTTCATCCGGCGCGTTCCGGTCGGCACGACGGATTTCGCCCCCCTGGCCCGACCGGGGGCTGCAACGGTCGATACCTGGACCGAACGGGTCATGACCAACGATGAATCGGGCGCGGACCCGGAATCGCCGGTGACGATCTGGACGGGAACCGTCTACGGCAACTGACCCCGGAGCATCCGACCGGGATCAGGTAATCTGACCGTTCAGAAAGGCCCAGCGGGCCGCCTGGGTCCGGTTCGACGTTCCCGTCTTGCGCAGGACCGCATTCAGATGCGCTTTCACCGTCGATTCCGCGATGCCGAGTTCGCGCGCGATGACCTTGTTGGCCATGCCCTTGCCGATCAGCAAGAGAACGGATTTCTCGCGCGGGGTCAGCATGACGGAGCGGCGGTCGGGCTGGGGCGTGGTCTGCATGGCCGTATAGGATGTTCTGGCCTCTTCGAGCTGGGGAAAACAGCGCGTTCCCGCCGCAACGAGACGCAGGCCCGACAGCAGCAACTTGGGTGGCAGGTCGAGGGACAGGCACCCGTCCAGCCCCAGACTCCGGGCAACGCGGCCCATCTCCTCGATCTCGCCGGCATCCACCAGCATGAGACGGCTGGACGGAAACCGCTTCCGCAAGGTCACGCACAGATCGGACAGAACCGAAGCGCAGGACCCGACGATGCAGACCGCAGGGTCGGTCCCGGGCGGCACCGCGTCGATCTCGTCCAGCCCCGAAAGGCTGGCCACGACCCTGAAATCCGTGTCGTCCAGCATGTTGGCAATGTATAACGCCATGAACTTTCGCTCATGGGCAATCAGGATATTCTCTTTTTCATAGAACACAATCTTCACCCGAGGTACCGGTTTACAACTATACTGAGTAATTACTAAAGGCGTATTCAACCAAAGGAGTATCTGACTAGACTTTAGTACAGTTTGCACTAACATACGTTAGTACGCACCGATACGGATGATCAGTCGCAATCATCACAAGCAAAGACCTGAATAACCATAGATATCGTCGGCCCCGTAACGATGAATAGTTGAATTCACAATTCCGGAAGATCATCCGACGTTACCATGAGGAATGGCCGTCATGGCCGAGGTATGACGGATCGAATGCCGCAAATGCGACGAGACGCTCACGATCATCGAACGTCACGTACCCGTCGCGAAATGTCGTCATGCCGTTCATGCGCAATTGCCGCAGGACGCGATTGGCGTGTACCGCACTCAGCCCGAGCGCATCGGCGAGCTGGTATTGGGTCAAGGGACATGCGTACCCCGCCTCGCTCCCCTCCCCGACGAGGGTGAGCCGCGCTCCCAGTTCCAGCAGAAAATGCGCCATTCGTTCGACGGCAGTGCGACGCCCGAGGCTGACCAGACGCTCCGCGACGATGGCCTCGTCCCGTGAGGCAGCCCAGAGGATGGCCATTGCCAGCCGGGGGGTCCGGGCGAAGACCTCGAACAGATCGGCCACCTTGATCTCGGCCACCCGAATATCGACGACAGGCTCGATAGTATGATCCGCCTTGTGCAGCATCACACCGCGCAGCCCGAGAAAGTCGCCCGGCACCTGGATATCGACAGTCTGGCGCCCCCCGTCCTGTTGCATCTTGTAGGAATTGGCCCAGCCGGACAGCAGGATGTAGGCGGATGGTGCGGGTTGTCCCTGATACACGAAATCATGTTCTGGCATGAAGACATGTTGCCGTTTCTGAAGACGCCCGATCGCGGCGAGTTCCTTGCCGGACAACGCACCAAAAGAACTCATCTTCAGAACAAAGGGACTGTCGTCAGCGGCACTCATGATTGTCTCCCGTCAGGGTAGAAAATCATATCTAGCATGCCTGTAAGGTGATGTGTATTACGATGACACATATTTCTTGTTCATTGCCAGCCAACTGGTCTGCGCCCATGCGATAGGCGTTGGTGAAGGCACGGTTCAAATGCTCGGCGAACTGCAACGGCGTCGACAGCCTTTCCGCTAAAACAGATTTCCCGCACCGTGTGCTTCCTCGACCGATGGAGATCGACGGCATGGCGGCGCTGCTTCACGTCCAGCACCTTCTGCGCCCGCCCACCCTGCCCCGCGCCCAGGCAGCGTAGAAGCCCGGCATGGGTGCGGTCCCGGATCAGGTTGCGCTCGAATTCCGCCAGTGCCTCGAACACGGGAAGATCGGCTGGCCACCGCTGGAGGTCGTGTCGATCGGTTCGTGCAGGCTCCGCAGACCGGTGCCCCGTTTCCCGAGCGCTTCCGCGCGGATGATCGGATTTCTTGTCCAGTCCGCAGGACGATATGAATATCGCGTTACGCTTTGATAAGCGTATGGTTTCCCAGCTGATGGGCAAGTTCTTCGGATGAAAGATGTGCAATCGGATCAAGGATCGACAGGCCCGGCTCGAACGGAGCATGTCCCGGCTGCGAATAGGGGTGCATCCGACCGTGCAGGAACCGGAGATCAACTCCCCGGGCGGCGAATTCTGCCGAATTGTAAAGCGCCCTGCCCCCTTCGGGATTCACGTAACGGGTGGCACCCGTGCAAGCGCAAATCTTCAGAATGCGCTCCACACCGCGCAGATCGGCGTGCAGGTTCAGAGAGGAAGACAGGAAAAGCGGTGTGGAAAGACCCAGACAGGCAAAGCTCTGATGCAGGGTTTCGATGGCAAACTCGAGATAGTGCTTCCAGGAGCGATGCAGCAATGCGGCCAGTAGTGTTGTCAGGCGGGCAGCGTGAGGGGCCTTTCCGTAGGCGTGGGTCAGGGTGCCTGCAAGGCGGCGCAGGTCCTCGTCAAAACTGTCCGGCAAGGTCTTGTCGCGAATCAGATCATTTTGCCGACCATGGGTCACCGGAAAGGAAATGCGGTGTTTCTGACCGTTCAGCAGGATGTGGTTGCGTGTCATCCAGCTACGGCGGATGAACTGCACGTCATCGAGAACCCAGAATTCGTCCACCGCCTCAGCCAGTTGATAATAGGGCAGATAGGGGAAGACATAGGGTTGCATGGCGCAGATGGTTTTCATGCGCGACCTTGTATGGATGTCAGCACGCCGGAAATGGTCGCATCGCTGAGCTGACCCATGCCGGGATGACAGGGCAGGTTCACAGCGTGTTCATAGATACCACATGCGACGGGGCCGGACTGCTGCCCCGGACGGTAGTATTTGAGGATGCGGAAATGCGGGTTGTCCAGCTGCTTCAGCGCGACCGGGCGCGCGGCAAGGAACGGCAGCTGGCCGGGCACGGCGTGGCTGGGCAGCGTATCGATCATCGGGCGCAGCCCGGCGGCGCGGCCCAGCTGCAGCAGGCGGGCCGCCTGATCGCGGTAGGCCGGGGTCCAGCTCTCGTGCGCCGCGACCCGGACAAGAATCTGCGCGGCGGCAATCTCGCTCATCTTGCCATTCGTGCAGAACCGGCCATCGACCAGCTGCTGCCCGCCCCCGACGCCGAAATTGGTCGCTGCGCGGAAGGTCTGCGCCAGTTCTGCGGGCAGGAACACGGCACCACCTTCTCCCATGCCCCAGGGTTTGGTGTGGTGAAAGCTGACCACCTCGGCCCAGAGGAGATCATCTTCCGACGCCGTGTGCACCGGCGCCAGCGCGCGAAAGCCTGCGGCATTGTCGATGAGCAGCACCTTGTCATGGGCGCGGGCAAAATCGAACACATTCGAAAAATCCTCGTGCAGACCGAAAACATTGGTCACCACGAGCGCGTCGTACTCTTCGGTGGGAATCCGCCCGAGGGCCGCCATGTCGATCCGGCCATCCGACCCGCAGGGAGTGAATATCTGGTCGTGGAACGGTCCCGTGAAGCTGGTGAAGAAACCGAAATCGCTGACCACCCAGCGCAGCCGCCGCCCGGCATGATTCTCGAACGCCGCCACCATGACCTGCAACCCCAAGGTGGCATTGGCGACGGTGCAGGCCACGTGACTGCCCGTGCCGCCGTTGAGCACACTCAGCATGTCCTCGAGCTGCCGGCTGACAGGGCCGAAATTGGTATGCTGGTTCTGTGCGATGGCAGGCTGCATCGCCGTCAGGATATCTTCGATCTCGACAGGCTTGTCATCGACGAATTCGACAAAGCCGGCGGGGGGTGCACTCATGGCGCGCGCCCTTCGAGCGTGGCATAGCCTACTCCGGTTTGCCCAAAGCCCGAGCCGTTATAGAAAAGCCGCAGCTTCGATCCCGCGCGCAGGACTGCCGGATAGCACTCCATGTCGGCGTCGAATGCGCCGGGGGCGGACGGTGTGGTGAACACGTCCCTGTCCGGCAGGCGCTGCCAGTCCGTCCCGTCGTGCGAGAAGGCCACGCCCAGCCGATAGGCCTGATTGCCGGGGCTGCGATAGCCGTCCAGACCGCGATGGCAGAACCACATCCAATAGCCATCGCTCCCTTGCAGTACCGAGGCGCGGGTCACGCCGCCTTCATCCTCCGATAGATAATCGACCGCCACGGTGCGACCGTGACTCCAGTGGATACCGTCATCGGAAAACGCTTGTTTCAGGTGATAGCGCGGTTCGAGCTTGCCGTGGACCTCGCGCCAGTCGGTTGTGCTCTGGTAGAACATCACCCACAGGCTGCCGATCCGGACGATATCGCCGGTGCCGCAGAAATAAGGCTCGTACGGGCCGGTGCCGATCACCGGCCCGGGCAGAAAGCGTTCGAATGTGCGGCCCTGATCAAAACTACGCACGACGCCGATGGCGTTGTGGTAAGGCACATCCGCGCGCACGGACCAGCCGATGTAGTACATCCACAGCGCGTCGCCCATATCCATCAGCGTGGTGGGCATGACCCCGGCGGCATCGAACGCACCGGGCGCACCGGGCGCCAGCACCGAGCCGTCGGATTTTCCCAGCACCGACCAGGGCGAAGCATCGTCCGAAGCAGCCTCCAGATCGACCCGGAACACATGCGCGCGATTGGCACTGTCGCGACTGCAATAGAACATCCGGACCGTGCCGTTCTCCAGCGCGTAGGGCGTCGGCATCTGGCAATGGGCCGACCAGCCGGGGCCGGGCAGGCCGGGAGCAAAGACCAGCCCTTTGCGGGTCCAAACCGGGGCGACTGGCGCACGCATGGTCGTCAAATCCGCTTCAGTTGGTGGCTTTTTACCCGTGAGACATCGCTTTTCGGCCCCGGAACGACCGAGGCGTCGGGCAGATCGCCATTGATCAGTGCTCCGGCCCCGATCACGCAGGCCGCCCCGATAGTGACATTGTCCCGAATGGTGGCATTGACGCCGACGAAACAGCGCTCGCCCAGACTGACACTGCCCGAGATCACGGCATGGCTGGCAATGAAGGTATGGGCGCCGATCGTTGTGTGATGGCCGATATGGTTGCCGCTCCACAGGATGCAGTTGTCACCGATGGCAACATGCGGCTGGATCACATTTGCCTCGAAGATGAAGCAGTTCCGGCCTACGGGCGTGTCGTAGTAATGCGCGTGTGGATGGATAAAGCTGATGAAGTCGTAGCCGCGCGCCAGACCGTCTTCGAAAAGATGCTGCCGGGTCTTGTTCAGCCCGGTATAGCTGAACGGGCAGAACAGCCGGACCTGATCCTTCGGGAAGTTTTGTTCCAGATCCTCCCACGGGGTGATCGGCAGTCCGTCCTTTTTCTCTTCGGTCAGGTAATCGCGGTGCACGGCGAAGGCCACTACGTTGTTGCTGCCTTCCCAGTCGAGATAGGCTTTGGCGATCTCGGCAAACTGGCCGGTGCCGAACAAGACGACATCACTCATGGCTGTATATCCCACCCGTCGGTAAAGCTGAAATCATACCCGTATTCCGAGTATTCGGATCGAAGATCAAACCGCTGAAGGAACGTTGCAAAAGCTTGTTTCTGCCAATCCGCCAATTCTTGCCAGCGACGATCGGTGCCTTCGGGCGCACTGTGGTTGTGAGTGTTGATCCTGCCCTGCCGGTAGACATTATCAAGATATGCGGGCGTGGCGAGACTCTCGAGACCGGTCAACCGTTCGAGAAGCCTGGTCAGGGCGTCCGGTTCGCGGGTTACATCTTCCATCCGGATGATCCCCTGATAATCCCAGGGGCTGTCCGGATCAGACTTCAGCCCGGCCAGCGCATCCAGATCGAGACGCAAGCTGTGCATCACCACGCAAGCTCCGAAGAAACACACAGTGTCGTACTCGCCGGGGGCCAGCCCGTGGCGATCGCAGAGCGGGTCGACGATATCCAGCCCGAGATCGACGATCTTCCTGAGCGTCCAGGAAAACTCGTTCAGATCGATTCTGAACAGATCCCGGAACTGGCCGTAACCGGAAATCACCAGATCCAGCGGATGACGCACCAGATTGACGGTGCGATAACTCTGAGCAGCCTTCGGGAATGCCTTCTGCTGCACCGGCAGATCGCGCAACCGGTAGGTATGCACGGTGCCGATATGGGGCGCGTCCTTCCGGTCCCCGAGTTCGGCATAGACATCGGCCATGGGGCGGGTCTGGCGCTGGACATACCCTTTGCGCAACCGTGGAATGCTGGTTTTCAGCCCATCCCTGTCGAAGATGGCAGGGTCCTCAGCCAGAATTGCAGCGCTGCTGTGGCCGCAGGCAATCTCCGGGTGGCTGTTCAGGGAATAAGCCAGCCAGTTACTGGCGCTCCAGCCATGACATGTGACGATGAAATTCTGCCGCTCGGGCCGGGGCATGGCACCAACCCTCCCGAGTTGCTCTTTTACGGATCATACGCTCAGGAAAACGGATATGCACCCTGTGTCAGCCGCATGAGCGCATCAAAAACGACGCGGTCTGAATCTTCGGGCCGTTCTTTCAGGAAGCCTTCGAATACTGCCGGGTCAGAGAACAGCTCGGATCGCTTGAAACTGCGTTCTCTCAGATAGTGCAGAACGCGAATATCATGCGAGTCATGGGCATGCAGGGCCGTGGCCTTGTCATCGTTCGGGAAATTGAACCGCATGGGTAATACCGCCCCGGTCCAGCAGAGCGCATTAACGGTCAGGGCCAGGGCAATCTGACCCGCGAAGAACGGTCTTTCAAGTGTTCTGCCGACACTTTGGCGCATCTTCAGGTAAGGCGGCGCGAACTCTCGCAAGGCATCTGCGCGAAAGGCCAGAAATCCATGGTTCAGGTAGAATGGTGCCTGGGGATGAGGCGCCTTGGGCGGGTGCAATGTATACTGGTTGGGTGTTGCAAGCGGGCGCCCGACCAGTTCGAGCGACAGGTCCTGCCAATGCTGGCCGGTAATTCTGGGAGGTGAAAAATGTGCAACGACACCTGCCACCGGAAAGCCGAAAGCAAGTTGGTCGAGAGCCTCGTCCAGACCCCCCAGAACAAGCGTATCCGCATCGCACAGGATGATATAATCCAGCGCTGGATCATCTTCTTCAAAACGGCGCGCCGCCTGAACGATATAGTCATGCTGCGCGGAAGGGCGCTGCACGAAGCGGATTTCAACATCCCGCAGATGAGGGTGCCAGTGATCAGGGATCCGCGTTTCTGTCTCGCAACCCAGATATGCAATGATGCGTGCTGCGCATAATGGGGCGGGTGCCTTGCGCAGCGCGAGGTTGAACATCGCGATCTGCGACAGAAAACCGTCGGTCACTTCGCCGGGGATGGAAAATGCGATGCGTTGCCCGTCCAGAGTGCGAAGATCACGCCCGAATTCGGAATTCTTTTTCATCGTCTGGTTCGCCCAACCTGCTCGGTTTGAAATTTCCTCATTTCGTTTCCGGGTCTGGAGTACGCCCCTTGTGACGGACAGGTCAGGCTGTTCTGCCGACCTGTGCGGGGCATTGATTTCCTCGAACTTGTTGAGGGTTGATATATTCGAAAGCCGACGTTGTAGACGGAGTTGGGCAAGTTGGCGAGACATCCTCGAAGTTTTCGTGCAATGGAGAAATGCTCGGATCGAACCGGCCCGGGTTTGCCGCAGGTTCCGCTTCTCGAAAGCCTGACCCAAAAAAATCGACCGGTATCAGGGGGTCGCAAGGTTCTGTCTGCCTCATGGAGTTTCGAGCCAGACCCCCGGAGCCAGGCCCCCGGAGCCAGACCCCCGGAGCCAGGCCCCCGGAGTTCAGACCTCCGGGGTCAGGGCACCGCTTTCCAGGGGTTTGCCAGCGGCACGCCCAGGCCGTCGAAATCTGCGACGTTCCGCGTTGCTATCGTCAGGGCATGGGCCTGAGCCGTCCCGGCGATCAGCGCGTCGGCCAGATGCAGCACCCTGCCCGCCTGCTTTGCGGCAGCGCGCAGCGTGGCGGCGGCCTGTGCTTCGGTCTGTTCGAGGGGGATGATCCGGTCCCCGTATTCGCGGACGAGGTCGGCGAGTATCCGGGCAAGGTCATCGCGCCGCCTGCCCGCCGGAAGGATGCCCAGGCCGTATTCGAGTTCGTGCAGCACGACCGTCGACAGCCATATGTCGGGCTGGGCATCGAGAAACGCGACGACGCTCGGCTCCGGCTGCGGCCTCGTCAGTTCGGAGACGACGTTGGTATCGATCAGGAAACCCGTCACGGTCGCTGCACCTCCTGAAACGGAATGCTGCGCTCCGGTTCCGCGCGCGCCGGTATCGGGATGCCCTCACCCGGCGTGACGGTCGCGGTCAGCCAGCGCCCGAGAGGCATGCGCTCGGCCTGCGGCTGCGTCAGGGCGCGCCAGGCATCGGCCGGAACGACGACACAGGTATTCCTGGTCCCGATCTGCTGCGGTCCCTCCTCCGACGCCAGCCGCAGGATTTCCGACAACCGGGCTTTCGCTTCGGCGACCGTCCATGTCTTTTCGGGATGGGGATAGGACATCTGCTTGCTCCGCCGGATTCATGAAGTGGTCCAGTGTAGACTAGTTGTTCCGGCACCAGTGCGCAAGAGGGTTGACCTTGATGCAGGGTTAGATGCATGCATGGGTAAATGCATGCATGCAGGCACTGATATGAAGACACTTTCACTCGTCGCATCCAAGGGGGGTGTGGGAAAGAGCACCCTGGCCGCCTGCCTTGCGGTGGAGGGCGTTCGGCGCGGTCTGTCGGTCGTGGTCGCCGATCTCGACCCTCAGGGGTCCCTGGTCGACTGGCGCAAGTCCAGAGAGCACGAAGAGCCCTATTACGCGAATACCACGACGGCCCGGCTCGGGGAGGGGCGGCGCCTGCTTGCGGGGGATGGTGCCGACCTGCTGATCGTCGATACCCCGCCGGGGCATCTGGCAACGCTCGAAGCGGCTTCACGGGAATCCGATGCGCTTCTGGTGCCGGTGAAGCCGTCGCCGGTCGACCTGCGCGCCATCGGCCCGACCATCGAGATCATCGAACGGGTGGGCGTCCCCTTCGCGTTCGTCCTGAACATGACCGTCTCGCGGTCGCTGGTCACGGAGGAAGCGCGGGAGGTGCTCGCGGAGTTCGGCCCCGTCGCACCGGGATCGATCGCCCACAGGGTCGATTACGCCCGCGCGATGATGGCCGGGATGACCGCGCCCGAAGTCTCCCGCGGGTCGGCGGCGGCGGAACTGTCCGCGCTCTATGATTTCATCGAGACGATCGGAGGCTCGGCCCATGACTAAGCAGAAACTGAAGATGACCAGCGGCCTGATCGTGTCGCCCCGGACGGCCCGGCCGCAATCGGAGTCCGAGGCCTCCACCGTCGCTCCCGTGACCGGCACCGCGCCCCCCTCCCGCAAGCGGGAACGGCGCACGGATCAGATGAGCATCAGGATGAAACCCTCGACCCGCGACACGATCGAAGCGTTGGCAGAGGCGGAAGGCGAACCGATTGCCGAAATCATCGAACGTGCCGTCCTGGCCTATGCTGCAGGCATCCGGAGCTAGATGCATGGGTGCATGCATGCATTTATGCACCCATGCATGCACTCGCTACGGCGCATCCCCCTTGCGCTCATGCCATTTCCGGCAGAAGCCCAGGAAGGCCGCATCCGGGTGACGCGGCGGCTCGCTCATCCACATCCGCCATTCCTGCTCCAGAAAATACACGTCCCATGTGGGTGCGGCCTTGCGCGCTTTCTCGTAGGTTTCGGAGGACAGGCTGACCGTCCCCGCAGCGTTCGGCGCGGGGGCTTCGGCATAGACATCGAGAAACTCGGCTTTCGGTGATACTTCCAGAATGTCGTGCAGCAGTCTGAACCGGTAATCGGGCATGTGCGACTGCGCTTCGTCGGCCTTGCAGATCGTCTTGACGAGCCGCTTGAATTCTTTCGGGGTCGAGGTCGAACCGGTCTTGTGCTGCAGCTTGTCCAGGCCGATCCGCCAGATATCCTGTTTCCCGCAATGCTTGCGCGCCAGTTCGTAGAGACGCCGCTCCAGAGGTTTGCGAAGCTGGAAATAGGACTTGTGCAGGGTCAGGACGTTCTTGTTCTCGATCGCCTTGACCAGCCAGTCGCCCATTTCCAGCTCGACATTGACGAGCCGCCCCGTGGCATCTTCCTTGACGATCCTGGCATCCGTGATGAACGAGATCGAACGCCATTCGCCGATGCCCCCGTCATGGATATTCGTCTCGATCTGCGTGAACTGGAGCCGGGTGAGGGCGCGGCGCAGCGTTGCATAGGCCTGGCCCGTCGTATGCCGGTTCGTCGCCTTGAGCAGATCATGGGCCGAAATCTGGACGCGCCGTCCGATGGCATGCCCTTCGTTCTTCGCCGCCATGAGCTGGCTGAGAACGTAGATGAGGATATCCCGGTCGAAGACGTTGGCGCGGCCCTCCTGGGCGGCGGGCGTGATCCTGACCTTCACGTTGCCCTGTTCGTATTCGAACGCGGCCATGTCCTTCTTTACCGAAAGCGAGAACAGCGGATGCTCCATCGAGGCCCGGTCGCTCTTCGGCGTCGCATCGAGAATATCGCACACGAACATATCGGGTTCCGTGTGGCGCTGCGGCAGCAGGGCAGTCCTCTTTCTGGGTCGGGCCATTCTTCGATACTCTACACACCAATCACCGAAAACTTATCCACAGACGGCCAGGCGAGAACCGACCGTTCTTCGATACTCTACACACCGTTCTTCGATAGTCTACCCACCATTCTTCGATACTCTACACACCGGAGGCAAAAAACAGGGCACTTTATGCGTGCAGGAACAAAGACTTACAAATTCACTGATTCGCGTAACACTTATCTAACACTTATATAACACTAGCAGCCTGTGGATAACCTGCTTCGAGTGCGGGTCCGGACCCCACCGCCGTCATCCGTCGCGGAAGACGGAATCAGCCGAGAATGATCGGGGCAACCATCGACACCCCGTGCCGATCGACCTTCGGGAAATGTGATCAACCAGAGGAAAGGCGGAGGCATCGCCATCCCGCGCTCGCCATGTCCGCCCATGTCTGCCCAAGGGTCCACGCAGATGACGGACGAACAGCGCCGGCAGGATCGGTACCGGCAGCAGAACGATGACCCGGAGCCGGCTTACCGCCACCACACCCGCCAGACACGCCTGTAAGGCCGCTCGAAGAGGCAAGGCAGCCCGACATATCCCTGAGGGTGCAACAGCCCTCAGCGGCGCTATATGAGGCTCCTGTGGCGTTCCCGACCCGATTGGCGGAAATGCGGAAGGCAGGCCGACAGGCCACCACGAAGAATGCAGGGACCTGCAGGGACCACGCGCGAAGACCGAAAGCCGGATTACGTGAACAGGTAATCGACCTCCTGCAGCGTCGCCAGATCGGTCCCGGCAAAGACGATCTCGACGCCCAGATCCTCGAACCGGACATCGGACCCCGAAACCGACATCTTCGCGAGGGCATCCGCCGCCGCGCCATAGCCGAAATTATCGAACTGCAGCGTGTCCCAGGTGTCGAGTT
Source organism: Endocladia muricata (assembly GCA_032356245.1). Classification (NCBI taxonomy): domain Eukaryota; phylum Rhodophyta; class Florideophyceae; order Gigartinales; family Endocladiaceae; genus Endocladia; species Endocladia muricata. Next base: position 20,791 of record JAUKWC010059717.1, on the reverse strand, counting down.
GCAGCACGATATCCCGGCTGTTCCCGGCGCTGGTCAGAAACGGGAAGGTGCTGGTGGTATCGAAGACGAAGGTATCGGCGGTCGCCCCGCCGTAGAGCGTGTCGTTGCCCGGGCCGCCATTCAGCACATCGCCGCCGCCGGTCTTCATGTATGCCTCGAAATCCGCAGCGGTCCCGGCGACGAATTCGCCGCTCTGGGCAAAGCCGCGCACCACGTCCTCGCGCGTGCCGCCGCCATCGAGCACGGCCTGCCAGCCTGCCAGACCGCCCGCATCCCCTTCGCGGTCCAGCACGTTGCGATACAGCTGATCGATGAAATCGGTATCGCCGAGCGCGCCGTAGGCATTGCCGAACTCTGCCGACCCGGTAAAGCCCGCCGCGACGGCCGCATAGGGCACCCCGTCTGCAAGCTGGCCGCTCCACCCCTCTAGCCCTGCCCGATCGGGTGCGCGGTCGAGGGTTGCCTGGTACAGCCGGAACACGTCATCCATCACCGCCGCTTGCGCCCGGCTGTCCAGGGCATCGGCATAGGCACCGGCCTCCACGCTCGTATTCACCCTGAACTCGCCGCTCTCGGAAAAGCCGGTGATGACCTGCTCGCGGCTGGTGCCGGTATCGAGGGCGCCGACCCAGCCGTTCAATCCTGCGATATCGGGCGCGCGATCCAGCACGTTTCCGTACAGCAGGGTCACGAATTCGGTATCGTCGAGAGGGCCGTAGATGTCCCGGAACTCGGCGGACCCGATGAAGCCGGTGGCGATCTGCTGCACCGTGCCGGTTCCCGTTTCCAAGGCTTCGGTCCAGTGCTCGAACCCTTGCGTGTCGGGGGCACGGTCCAGCGTGGCGCGGTACAGGCGATAGACCTGCGCCCCCGCCGTATCCGTCAGATCTGCCGCCGTGCCGCCGCTGTCATCGCGAAAGAGACGGTAGCCGGGTCTGTGGGCCGGGAACAGATCGACCGCATCGCCCCCGACCAGAAAATCGTCCCCGGCAAGGCCGACGAGGGTATCGTTTCCGGACCCGCCGACCAGGATATCGGCCCGGCTGGTGCCGGAGAGGCCATCCTCGCCGGGGCCGCCGAACGAGAGGGTCTGCGGGGTGAACTCGACGGCACCGGCATCGACGACACCGCCATTGTCCACCGTCGCGGAGGTGCTCGATTCATAGACGCTGGAGCGGGGGCTGCCGATCGCATCCAGAAGGATACGGCCGGGCAGGGTGCCGATATCGAGGGCCGGGTTCAGGCGGCTGTCCAGCAGGGATACCGTCTCGACCAATCCGCCATTGTCCTGCAGGGAACCGGCCATGACCCCGTTGCGCAGCACCGTGGAGGCGAAGACGTCGCCCGCCGTGATGGCCCCGTCATTGCCGACGATCGAGGCGGTGACGGACAAATCGCCCGCGGTATCCTCGTTGCCCGCATTGCCGAGCACGATGCTGTTGGTGATCGTGGCCTGCGACGGTGCCGCATTGTCGATCCCCGCACCGGTCGATGCGCTGTTCCCGGTCACGGTCGTATTGGTGACGGATATCGTCGCAGGATCGAACTGGTTGACGGTTCCGGTCTGCTGGTGGTTGTGGATGCCTCCGCCGGAACCGGCGGCGACATTGTTCGCAATCGTCGTATTGCCGAGCTCGGCGCTTTCGCGGTTGCTCAGGCCACCCCCGTCGCCAGCGCTCGTATTCCCGGAAAGCGTACTTTCCCCGATCTCCAGCCTCTGCCCCCAACTGAAGACACCGCCGCCATCGTCGCCGCTCGTATTTCCGGTCACGGCGCTGCTGGTAACGATCAGGGTGTCGCGATTGCTGATGCCGCCACCCCAGCCGACCTGCGCCGTATTCCCGGAAATCGTGCTGTTGACGATCTGCGCGGTGCCGTTGTTGTCGATGCCACCGCCGTTGCCGCCCGTCGAATTACCGTCGACGATACTGTCCAGGACGATCACCTGAGAAGAAAATCCGATGCGGATTGCGCCGCCGTTGCTTCCGGACGTGTTCTCCGTCAACTCGCTGTCGGCGACGATGATCAGGTCCCTCGACAGGCCATCGCCGGCGGTATGGATCGCCCCCCCGTCGCGGGTGGCCGAATTGCCGGACAGGGAAGTATCCGTAACCACCAGAGTACTACGGGTGGCGATACCTCCCCCGTCGAGAGCCGAGTTTCCCGACACGGTGCTGCTGTTCACGAAGGCCCTGCCTTCGTTGTTGATCGCTCCCCCTTCGCCGGAGGTTGCATTGTCCGAAAGGACGCTGTCGGAGAGCGAGAGGGTTCCGGCATTGAAGATCGCCCCACCACCGTCTGCGCTGTCGGGGGCCACCGCCGCGAAATTATCCCGCAGGATGCTGCGCTCGACGGTCAGTATCGCGCCCGTGGCGATGTTCAGCCCGGCCCCGCCATCGGTCGACCGACCCTCCGCGATCGTCAGGCCGCCGATATAGGACGTGCCGCCCGTCAGCGACAAAACGCGGCTGGCATCGTTGCCCGAGAGGGTGATGTCGCTCGTTCCGTCATCGTCGATATCCCCTTCGATGCCGACGTCGTCCGAGAGTGTCAGCTGACCCAGATTCAGCGTGATGGTTGCGCCGGACAGGTCGGAGGAAAACCGGATATCGCTGCGCATGCCATCGCCATTCGCGAGGGACACGGCTTCGCGCAGGGACAGGACGCCATCGTTCGCATCGATGATGTCGCTCGCAGTATCGACGATATAGGGTGTAAGCACCATGATCCGCACTCCGATGATTTCTGTCTGCTACTCTTGTTCCTATCCTGTTGCGCACGGGTTCGGCAATACCGGCGCCGCCGCACCGGTATGGAGGACAGACACGACAAAGAAGAAAAGCGCGCAGGAGCGGGCTGTTCGCGAGAGCTGACGGGGGGGGATGCTCGACGCCGATGATCCGTCCGGACACCCCCGAAGCCTGCGACCAGAGCATCCTGACGACGATCGGAACCTGCAACGGTGCCGTACCGATATGCCCTAGTCGAGATGCAGGTCCTGGCGGGCGATCTCCTTGCCTGCCTCGTCATAGAGCACGGCGACGACGTCGAGCGTGTCGCCTTCGCCGAAGGACAGATTGCTGCGGGCGATGACCGCGCTTTCACCGGGGCCGAGATCGAGCGTGCCGCCCTGCCGTGTCCGGGCGGTGCCTGCTGTTCCCCTGCGATCGATCTCCATCGATGCCCGGCCCGCAAAAGCGGTGTCGGTGCGCGCGATCAGGGAAAAGGCGTATCCGTTTTCCACCGGTTCGGACAGGATCTCGATCACCGGTTCCGCGAGGGCGGGCGTGGCGGTGATCAGGGCGAGGAAGGCGAGGGGGCCGCGCATCAGTTCGCCGTCTGCACGATGTTGACGGTGACGCCGTTGCCGACGACCGAGATGCCACCCGGCGCACTGTCGGTGAAATCGACCCCCAACGTGTCGTTGTCGAAGGCCAGATCGTTGCCGTTCTGGATCAGGCTGACGGCCGCATCGACGCCCACGACGGTCAGGGCGCCGTCGTTGCGGCTGCCGTTCTGGGTGATGGTGCCGCTCGCCCCGGGGCCGTTGACGGTCAGGTTGGCCTGGTTGCCCGCGCCGTTCTGCACGATGGTCGCGCTGCTGCCGAGGGCGAAATCTATGAGGGCGACGTTGTTGCCCGACAGCGTGCCGGTGGTATCCGCGCCCTGGATCACGCTGGCCCGTGCAGCATTGGTATCGGTGCCCAGCGTGATGACCGCGACGTTGGGGGAAAGGGTGTTGCCGCCAGTGGTGTTGTCCTGGAATATCGAGGGGACGACGTTATCCTGGCCGGTATCGACGACCGTCAGGCGATTCCCGATTCCCGACTGCACCAGCGGTGCCTCTGCGCTACCCAGCGTACTGCGAAAGGCGGCAGACTGGTCGACGCTGATCACGTTGCCGACGCCGTTCTGCTCGACGAACAGGGTATTGGACTGCGCAGCGGCGGGTGCGGACGCGGCGAGCGTCGCGCAAGCAGCCGCGGCGAAGGCTGAAACATGCAGGCGGTTCATCGGGGTCTTCCTCGGATCATGGATCTGTTGCGGATCATGATAGAGGGGTGTGGCACCGGCATGGCAACCCCCGGACGGGGGGTCAGCGGCCGGACTGGCGAAGGGCGACGATATTGCCGATACCGGTCTGGGAGATCGTGGCGACATTGCCCGTGCCGTGCTGGGACAGGGCCATCTGGTTCGCCGTGCCGGAAATGAAGACGGAGGCGATATTGCCGTCGCCGACCTGCTCGACCGCAAAGAGGGTATCGTTGCCCCGGATCGTCAGGACTATGTCGTTGCCCGCCCCTTCCTGAACCAGTGTGCCGGGCGTCATCGGCAGGCTGTCGATGGAAGACGCGAAAGCCCCGGTTCCGCCGTTGCGATCACCGTCGATGGTCAGGGTCAGGGTGTTCCCGCCGCCCTGTGTCTGGGCCTGCATCTGGGCGCTGGGGGATGGGGTCAGCAGGTTCCGGTCCGCCCCGAGGGCCGGGGTGGAGGCGGGGGTGGCGATCAGCATCGCGATGGCTGCAAAGGTTCTCATGACATGCTCCCTCGTATTTCGCGTGCGGAACAGTAGGGAGCATCGCTTTAAGATGTGCTTAATCGCCTGCAAAAGACGCGGGGGCAGGCCGGTCTACTGGCTGATGCCGACGCTGTTCGTCTTTCCGTTCTGGGTGAAGCTGGCCACGTTGGCGCGGCCCATCTGGGAGATGGCGGCAGCATTGCCGCCCCCCGATACGAAGCCGAGAATGCGGTTGTCGTCCCCCTGCTGGCGCAGGCCGAAGGCGTTGCCTGCGCCCAGGATGGCGAGCGACACGGCATTGCGGTCGCCGATCTGCGCGACCGTGCCCGCTTCGGCCACGCCGCTGGCGGCCCCGAACAGGGCAGGGGTGCCGTTGTCGTCGCCGGTAAAGGACAGGTCGGCGATGTTGTCGTCGCCCGTCGCCTGCCAGCGCACTGCGTTGCGTGCGCCGATCTGGGCGAGATCGAGCCGGTTTCCGTCGCCGGTCGCGGTGGCGGTCGCATCGTTGTCGGCTCCGTCGTCGCCCCCGGCCTGGCGAATGCCGATGTCGTTGTCGCTGCCGAACAGGCCGATCACGGCATCATTGCCGTCGGTCGACTGGCGCAGGGCAAAGGCGTTGCGGTTCCCCTCGACCACGACCGAGGCGAACTGGTCGTCATCGATCTGATCCACGCCGAAGGCGTTGTCGTCGCCGGAGATCGCGACGTCGATCATGCCGTCGCCGCCCAGGGTGCTCAGCACGCCCTGCGCCGCGCCGGCCCCCGCCGCCGCCGTGCCGGACACGAAGGGCGCGAGGCCGGTGCCGAGAACGGCCCCGTTACCGTCGCCCGAAATGGTCAGCTTGGTGATGTTGCGCCCGCTGGCGAGCGCGTTGTTCTGGCGCACGGCCTCGACCGCATTGCCCGTGCCCGCGACGATGACGATGGCGCGGTTGTCGGCACCGGTCTGGTCGACGAAGAGAACGGCGTTGTCGTCGCCGTCCTGGCGCAGACCGGCGGTGTTGGCCGTCCCGATCTGTTCGAGGGCGAACAGCGTGTTGCGCGCGCCGATCTGCTCGATCACCGCGATATCGGCATCGCCCGATTGCAGCAGGCCGCCCGACCGCCCGATCAGCGCGTTGTCGCCGCCGATCAGCGAATCGTCCTGCTGGACCACGCTCAGCAGGTTGGCCCCGCCTGCGCCGGTCCGCTGCTGCACGATGCGGGTGATGCGCGCGCCGGGGGCGGTGTCGTCGGTCTGGTCGATCACGAGGATGCTGCCCGTACCATCCGCCGCGAGGACCGAGTCCTGCACGATGGAATCGACGAGATTGCCGGCACCCGTCTGGTCGACCCGCAGAATATTGTCGTCGCCCGTCTGCGACAGGATCGCGATATCGTTCGACGTGCCGTCCTGAACGACGGTGACGGCATTGTCGTCGCCTTCTTGGATCGCGGGAACGCCGATGCGCCCCACGGTGTTCAGATCGCCCGACTGGTCGATCACGACGATGTTGTCGAGGCCGTTCTGGTCGATATCGGCCCGGTTCTCGCTGCCCGCCGCGAGGGGAGCGCCGAAGAGGCCGGTGGTATCCAGAAGGGATTGCTCCACCGTGATGGTGTCGATGGTCCCGCCGCTTTCCAGTGTCGAGAAGGGAATGGTCAGCGTTTCCTGAGCGTAGAGCGGCATCCCCGGCACGAGCAGGAGTAGCGGAACCGAAAGGGTCGCGAGTCTGGTCATGGCGATGTCTCCTCTACGTGATGAAGCGGGACCGGAGCGATGCTCCGGTCCCGCCTGGGGTGCGGGACGATACGCGGCTCACGACGCACCGCCCCGCGCCTTGGCTTACTGGGTGACGCCGAGGGTGTTCGACGTGCCGTTCTGGGTGAACGTGGTCGCGTTGCTGTCACCCATCTGCGCGACGGCGACGTGGTTCATGCCACCGCCGGAGATGATGCCGCTCACGTTGTTCTGCTGACCGTCCTGAACGAAACCGAAGACGTTGCTGTCACCCGACTGGATATCCAGAAAGACGGTGTTGCGTCCGACGGGTCCGACGCCGCCCGTCTGGCTGATCGTGCCTGCGGTTGCGCCGCGACCCGCCGCCACGCCGCGGAAGGACGTGCCGTTCACGCCGTTCGAGCTGCTGTGGACCTTCACGTTGGCGTCGTTGAAGCCGGCCTGGGCCACGGTGAACTCGTTCGACGAACCCTTGACGTCGATGGAGGCGAAGTTGGAACCACCACCGCCGTTGCCGTCATAGTCCTGCGTCAAGGTCACGGTGTTGTTGTTGCCGAATGCGCCGACGATGGCGTTGTTGTCGTAGCCGTTCTGTGTGGAGTTCAGGTTGTTGAACGTTCCCGAAGCGGTGACGGCGATGTTGTTCGAAACTGGTGACGAACCGTCGAGAGCCGTCTGGGAAACCCAGATCTCGTTATCGCCGGAGGTCGCGCCACTGACGGTGATCGACGCCTTGTTGCCGTCCTCGTTCTGCGACAGACCGACATTGTTGCGGCTGCCCGAGATGGCGGCGAGGTCGAGAACGTTGTCGTCGCCCATCTGCATGACGCCCAGCTCGTTGTCGTCGCCGGTGATCGAGATGCCTTTCGCATCGTTGCGGTCGCCCATCTGCATGAAGCCGAACTGGTTGCCCGAGGCGTTCGTGATCGTCATGTCGATCTCGTTGGTGTCGCCGATCTGGACGGCTGCGGACGTTCCCGCGCCGCTGTTCATGGCATAGCCGGACAGAGAACCCGCACCGTTGTCGTCGCCGGTGATCGACAGCGAGATGATGTTGTCGGAGCCGTTCTGCTCGGCGTAGTCGACGACGTTGCGGTCACCGACCTGATCGATATCGATCGAGCCGTTGAGGCTCTGGAACGCGGCGACGGAATCGTTGCCCTGCTTGAAGTTGCCCTGCTGGACGGTGCCGACACGGTTGCCGGTGCCATCCTGAAGGATGTCGGTATCGTTGGAATTGCCCTTCTGCTCGACCTTGCCCACGACATTGCCGCCGGATGCCGGTGCAAAGAGAGGCTGCAGGCCGTCCCCTGCCCCGACGCTCGCTTGTGCAGCGCCGGTCTGCTGGGTGATGCTGACCCGGTTCTCGTCTCCGGAGGCCGCATAGGTGCCGTCGTAATCCTGCACCACGGTGCCGATTTCGTTATCGTCCGAAGACTGGAGGACGGTCAGGACGTTGACGGAGTCGGACGTGCCGCCGCTGCCGAACTGCGTGCCGTTCGTGAGCGTGTTGTTGTCGCCGCTCTGCGTGATGGACATCTCGTTTTCGTTGCCGAGCTGGTCGAGGCCGCCACTGGTCGCGCCGGCACGGTTGCCGTCGCCGCTCTGATCGACGGTCAGTTCGTTGCGGTCGCCCTGCTGCCGGATGCGGGTGAACTCGCTATTGCGGCCTGCCTGGTTATTGCCGCCGGTCTGGTCGATCAGAGCGCTGTTCGCTGCGCCGATCTGGTCGATATACGCCTTGTTGTCGTCGGTGGCCTGCGCGGCGGTGGCGAGGGCGAGGGACATGGCGGTGGCGGAGAGGAGTTTTGCGATACGCATGATGTGAGCCTTTTTTCGGGAGGGATGCTGTGTGGAGCGATGGTGCCGGGGTGGAGAGCCGGGCGGCGCGAGGCCGCCCGGAGGATGCGTCTTACTGGGTGACGCCGAGGGTGTTCGACGTGCCGTTCTGGGTGAACGTGGTCGCGTTGCTGTCGCCCATCTGCGCGATGGCGACGTGGTTCATGCCACCGCCGGAGATGATGCCGCTGGCGTTGTTCTGCTGGCCGTTCTGGGTGATGCCGAAGACGTTGCTGTCACCCGACTGGATATCCAGAAAGACGGTGTTGCGTCCGACGGGTCCGACGCCGCCCGTCTGGCTGATCGTGCCTGCGGTTGCGCCGATGCCCGCCGCCACGCCACGGAAGGACGTGCCGTTCACGCCGTTCGAGCTGCTGTGGACCTTCACGTTGGCGTCGTTGAAACCGGCCTGGGCAACGGTGAACTCGTTCGACGAACCCTTGACGTCGATGACGGCGAAGTTGGAACCACCACCACCATTGCCGTCATAGTCCTGCGTCAGGGCCAGCTTGTTGTTGCTACCGTCCACATCGATGCTGCCGATATTGATGTTGCCAGTCTGGCTGGACGAAATGCTGTTGCTGTCGCTATCCGCACCGAAGATATTCACCGTCAGGGCGTTCATCGAGCCGTCCTGGAATGCACCGATCTCGTTCAGGTCACCCTGAAGGACGCCGAGCGTCACCCGGTTATCGTCCTGGTTCTGATCGATACCGATGCTGTTGCCGCTGCCCGTAACCATCAGCGAGCCGACCGTGTTCCGGTTGCCATCCTGATCGATACCGACCTGGTTACTGTTGCCGGTGGTGGTGAAGTCGATGCTGTTGCCGTACCCGTTCTGCTGCAGGGTGCTCGCGGAAACACCGGCCATCGCGGCCACGCCCGTATTGCCCGCCAGACTGCCGACGCTGCCCGCACCGTCGGAGCCGTTATCGTTGCCGGCAAAGGTCGCCGTGATGGTGTTGGCCGCCCCGACCTGGCCGATCGCATCGAGGACGTTGCCATCGCCGTCTTGGGTCACGGTGGTGGAGTTGCCCGTCAGCGGGCGTGGTTTGCCGATGTTGTTGGAATAGCTGTCCTGAGTGATCTTGTTGATGGTGTTGTTGCCGACACCCTGCTGATCGATGACGATCATGTGGTCGGAGGACATTCCGAAGCGCGATCGCTGCCAGACGCTGCCGACCGTGTTTCCGCTGGAGGCGGCCCCGTCAAGACCCTGGCGAACGATCAGCGAATTGGCTTGGGACTGGTTGCCGTCCTGCCGGATGCTGCCGTCCTTGCCGCTTGCTTTCGCTTTGCCGACGACGTTGGTGTCACCGACCTGCTCGATGCGCAGGACGTTGCCGTTATTGCCGACCTGTTCGATACGTAGGGTGCTGTCGCTCTGACCGGCGGCGTTGCCCTTGCCGTCCTGAGTGATCAGGGCCGAGTTGCCGTTACCGTCCTGGTCGATATAGGCGGTGTTCGTGTCGGCATGAGCTGCAGTGGCGAGGGTCAGGGTCATGGCGGTGGCGGAGAGGAGTTTTGCGATACGCATGGTATGAGCCTTTCAGGTTCGGTCTTCGGTGGGTGCCGGGTCGTGCCCGGCGGGTGGGAATTACTGGGAGACGGCGAGGACGTTGAAGCTGCCCTGCTGGGTGAAGCTGACGGCGTTGAAGCTGCCGGTCTGGAGGATGGCGACCTCGTTGCCGATGCCGGCCTGCAGGCCGTTCACCGCGTTGTCGCCGCCGTCCTGGACGATGGCGAAGAGGTTGTCGGTGCCGACCCCTCCCGCATCGCCCCGGACGGTAAGGGAGATCGAGTTGCCCGCGCCGTTCTGGTAGAGAACGCCGGGGGCGAGGTCGTAGGCGGCGGTCGCGCTCTGGAGCGAAGCGGCCACGCCGGGGGACGTGAAGGCGGCGGTGCCGCCGTTGCGGTCGCCGTCGATCGTCAGGTCGACGGTATTGGTGCCGTCCTGATAGATGCCGAAGGCATTGTCGCTGCCGCTCAGGGACAGCGTGACGGTATTGCTACCGCCCGATTGCTCGACACCGATGACGTTGCGATCGCCGGTAAAGAGCGGGATGTCGAAGAGGTTGCCGGAGGACGTCTGGGCGATGGCCAGCTCGTTGTTGCTGCCGATCAGGGCCGTCGGTCCGGTGATGGTATTGTCGTTGCCGTTCTGCAGCGCGCCGAAGGCGTTGAAGTTGCCCTCGACATCCAGGGCCAGCGTGTTGCCCATGCCCAGCTGCGTCGCGGTGGAGGCTGCGGGAGCATCGAGATCGGCGAAACCGTCTGCGGTGAAGGCCGCGCCGTTGCCTGTGCCGGTGAAGGACAGGTCGATGCTGTTGGCGAGGGCACCCGTATCGCCGCCGCTCTGGTCGATCAGATCGAAACCGTTATCCGACCCGTACTGGCCGATATGGACGTAGGAGGCGTTGCCGACCTGGGTGATCGCGCCGATGCTGTTGCCGTTGCCCGCTTCCTGATAGACTACGGCCTCGTTGCCGGTGCCGTTCTGGTCGAGCAGGCGCAGCGCCTGGGTATCGCCGCGCTGATAGATCTCGGCGCTGTTGCCCGACCCGCTCTGGACGATGCCGTCGAGGGCGGTGTTGACGTTGGCTCCCTGGCCGAAGCGACCGACGAAGTTGTCGGTGCCGACCTGCTCGACATAGACGGTGTTGGGGGCGGCGGCGGTGCCGCTGGTCTGCGTCTGGACGATGCCGGAAATCTTGTTGGCCGCCGGGCCGTTGACGCGGTCTGCGGCGTTGGTCTGGATCACGGTCGCGGCGTTCTGGGCGGTGGTCGCGAGGGCCACGCCGGTCTGACGGACCTGGTTGACGCGGTCGGCGCGGCCGATCTGGGTGATCGTCAGGGTGTTGCGGTCGCCGGTCTGGTCGATGCCGGTGCCCCGGCCGCTGGTGCCGATCCGGCCCTGGACGCCGCCCTGGAAGATGCTCAGTACATTGAGGTTGCCGCTCTGGAGAACGGGGTCGACGGCGCGGCCGACGCGGTTCCGCTGCGGGAACCGGTTGCCGCCGATGCCGGTGACGCCGGTGCGGTAGTCCTGATCGATGCGGGCGCTGTTGCCGGTGCCTGTCTGGGCGATGAAGCTGCGGTTCTCGTCGGCGAAGGCGGGCGCGGCCATCATGATCGACAGGCTCGTACCGGCGAGGAAGCGCGTGATCGTGTGGGGGGCGGGCATCTTCATCGGTCTGGCTCTCCGGTCGGCAGTGCGGGCAGTGGCGAAAGACAAGGGAAGGGCGGTCACGCCAACGGGCGCGTTACCTTCCCCGGGGCGGGGTAGCGGGTCGTTCTCGTGGGTGATGCCGGGCGGGGTGGGTGGTCGGTGGTGCCCGGAGGATCGTGCCGTCTTTCGACTGTTCAACTCATGATGAGCAACCTAGGCGGGCGGGGTCAAATTCACCGCCCCCGGATGGGGGGATGATGTTCAAATTCATGAAAAAACTGTTAATACATTGTTTTTTATAAGAGAAAATTTCAACAAAAGTTGACGACATGTCTGTTTTACGTATGAGACGATTCGTCGCGACATGACCGGAAGCCGATGGGCCGCTTCATCCGGAAGGATTTATCCTCGCGGGGACGCATCGATTCCTTTTTCCGGTCGGGCGGAAAGTATCCGTACCCGAACGGAAAAGGCCCGCCCCGCGTTCTGCGCGGGGCGGGCCTTTCGAGGGCGAAGCGGCACGGTGCCGTGATCTGCCGTATGGCCCGGTTCAGCCGAGCGGCGGTTCGGCGGGGTCGAAGGCGGGGGGCTTGCGCACGGGGGCGGGCAGTCCGGCGGCCCCGATCTGGGGCAGTTGCGTCGGTGCGACGGTTTCCAGCCCGCCCCCCTCCCGCGCGAGGATGGCACGGTCCCCTTCGCCGAAGTTGCGGTTCAGGTAATCGGCGACGATGGCGGGGCGTACGGCCGGATCGGCAAAATCCCATGCGCCGACCATGGCCCCCTCGACGATCAGGGCATAGACGGCCTTGTCCACGGCCTGCTGCAGCGCGATCTGCGACGGCTCGTTGCCGCTCAGCCCCGCTTCCAGCTCCAGCAGCTCGTCGAGCGCCACGAAGCGGAACACGTTGCCCTGCACCTTGTAGGAGGCGATCGCCTTGTTGGCGGTGACCGAGGCAAGCACTTCGCCCGTCTTGACCGAGGTGGCGCGCAGCGCGAGCGTCACGGTATCCTGCTGGTAGCGCACGTCCCCGCCGATGCCGAGGAAGCGCGCCCCCGCTCCGCCCGTCACGTTGTTGGTGTCGAAGCCGATGACGCCGCCGGTGATGATGACCGGGGCGAGGATTAGGGGGGGCAGCTCGTCCGCGCTGGTCGTCGTGTCGTTCTGGTAGATGCGGCGCATCTCCGTCACGATCTGGCGTTCGCGCAGCAGATCGTCGAGGCCGTCGCGCTCCAGCACCGTGAACCAGCGCCGGTCGCCCGCCTGGTGCAGCGACTGGATCAGCATGGCCGACGCACCCTGCGACACGGCGCGCGACAGGGTCTGGACGTTGTCCCGTTCCTTGAACTGGCCGGTCAGATCCTCGAAATCATAGACGGCGACGCCGATGCGCTCGGCCGGGGCGGGCAGGGCGCGCAGTTCGCGGTTCACGGGGGTCAGCTGCTGCACCGCGGGGGGGATGATGCCCGGGTTCTGGCCCGCGTGATTGGTGGAGGCACATCCGGCAAGGCCGAGGCACAGAAGCGGCAGCATCGCGGCGCTGCGCATGGAAAAGGGGTGACACCGCGTCATGGCGCGCTCCTGTCATGGAAAAAGGCGGAAAAAAGCGGCGTCAGTTGATCGCGCTGGCGGAAACGACCTGGGGGATGGTGATGGTCGTGGAGTTGCCGGGGTCCGCCACGTCGGTAATGATGATCTCGATCTGGCTGGGGTCGCGCGCGAAGGTCACGCTCTGGTCACCGAAGGTGATCGTGCCCGAATCCTGCGCGTTCTCGCCGAAGATCGCCGAGGTCACCTGGCTGGACAGCGCCGAGAGCAGGCGGCTCTGGAGCTGGCGGACGAAGAGGTCGAAATCGATCGTCGAGGTGCCGGTCGTCCCGGTTCCCGTTCCGATGGTCGTGCCGCTGTTGTCGTTGTCGTTGGCATCGCTCGCCGTGGCGGTCCGCTGGGCGTTGGCCCCGGCGAACAGATGCGTCGAATTCAGCGGGCTGCCCCCGAATGACGGATTGATCGGCGTATAGAGGAGGTCTGCGGCCCGGGCGCTGTCGAAGGCCAATATTGCGACCACCGCCGATGATGCACGTATAAATCCGTTCACAGGACCGTCTCCTCGCTTTTGTTCGTTGTTTTCGCCGTTCCGGAGAACGGGGCTTCTTCTATAGGCTGTGTCCCGACCCGCAATACTGCTAAATGGGGGTTGTCGCGCTGCGATCCCGGCGTCACGACGGCACGAACCGGAAGCTGCCATGGAAAATCAGCATGAAACCTTTCCTTCTCGCCCTCGTCCTCGCCGCCGTTCCTCTTGCGGGGCAGCAACCTGCCGCCCAGACACAGGACGAGGTCGCCTCGATCTTTGCAGGGGCATGGCGCGTTTTCGATCCCGGCTATGCCGGGGGCGGGCCGTGCACGATCGCCCTGTCGAGCACGCCGGTCGCCGAGGCGTATCGTGCCGAGCAGGCCTATTGCATCGACGGGCTGGAGGGCGTGACCTCCTGGGGTGTCGAGCGCGGGCAGCTGGTGCTGATGGGCACGAACCGAACGCCGATCGCGCGCCTGGGCGGCAATGAAAACCGCATCAGCGGCGATATGGGCGACGGACGCATGGTGATTCTCGAACGGACCAGTCCGGGCGATGAGGAACCCGAAACCCCCGCCTGCCTGTTCTCGGGCTACGGGCAGGATTGCGCGGCGGAGACGGACCGTGCGCCGCTGGCCCGCACGCCCGGTGCGCCCACTGCGACCGCCGAGGGCGAAACGCTCGTGCGTCTCGTCCTGCGCGATCAGCCGCGCCCCGATGCGCCGGTCGTCTCGACGGTGGAGCCGGGCGTCTGTCTCGCCTTCTCCGAATGTCTGACCGCGTCGGAGGGGCCGTGGTGCAAGACGAACCATCAGGGTGCGACTTCCTGGGCGCGTCGCCACGCCCTGCGCCTGGGGGAATTCCCCGTCCTGACCTACAAATCGGGCTGCTGAGAGCGGGCGCGCCTGCATCACGGCCTGTTCTCGAAATCCGAGGCCAGGCGCACGATCGCGCGCACCAGGTCGGGCTGACGGTTCACCCCCAGCCGACCCATCACCTGCTTGGACAGGTCGCGGATATAGGTTTCCGACAGATTCTCGCGCTCGGAATAATCGCGGATCGTCAGCCCCTCGGCCATGGCGGCGGCAAAGCGGGCCTCGGCGGGGGGCATTCCGTGCAGTTCGCGCAGGGCGGCCTCGGTCGGCAGGGCCGTGCGCTCGGGGTCCTTCAGCAGTATCGCGGCCACCGCCGTACTGGGGGCCGCCCCGGCATCCATGAACACGCCGTCCAGCGGCTCGATCATGGCCAGGAAGGACCCGCCGCCCGACAGGTCGAGCCGGATCATGAGATCCGAGCCGCTGTCCACCCCCTCGGCGATCCCCTCGATCGCCCGCCGCGCCCGTTCCATCGCCGGGGTCGACGAAAATCGCAATTCGCGACCGGCAAGGCGCAGCACGCCTTCCTTCTCCAGCTTGTGCACGGCGCTGTTGGAGATCACGACCTGAAGCTGTCTGTCGACCAGCATGACGGGGATGCGCAGCATATCGAGCAGGGCAAGGGCATTGCGCGCCTGACTCGCCGCGATGCTGACGCTGTCGCGCAGCCGGGCGGCACGCATCAGATGCGAGACGTACAGCGACATCCGGTCCTGGGTTCCGGGGGGCAGCGACCGACCGTTGCAGCCGAACAGGAACCGGTGACCCGATGCCCCGCCCGCAACGGCACAGACGGGGGAAAACCCCGGAACATCACAGGGCGGCAGCACGACCGTATCGGAGGGCGTCGCCGGAATATCCCGCAGGATCGAAAACATCGTCTCGACCCGCTCGACCGGCATCCGGTCGCTGGCGATCCAGTCGACCGGATCACCGCCCTCGTCGAAGCCCCGGCACGACACGGCGACATCCGTATCCAGCGTGCGGGCAACCGACCCGAGCATTCCCCGCCAGCCGTCGGCGTCGACGACGCCGGAATAGATACGATCTAGAACGTGCGGATCAACCATCCGTATAAAACCTGGAACAAAAACAAAACAAACGTAAAACAAAACAAGTAATAGTAGCCAACTCGAATGTTATTAATAAACTGTTTTATACAACCGTCAATTGATTAAGTAGATTAATGTTAATCATTTCAACTGCCCTGTCGTGGCACGATTCCGTGTACTGAAATGCGTCGATTTCCCAAATGGGGGGTTTCCCCGGCGCCCTTTCCAAATAGATCGTTTCCTTCGAGAGAGCGGGAAAGAAATGGACAGCGTACAGAACGAATCCGAGCTTGCGGCGATCCTGCTGGCAGCGTTCGAGGCGATACCCGAGGGATTCGTGATCTATGGTCCCGATGATCGTCTCGTCGCGTGCAACACCGCCTACCGCCGCCTCTACGGCCTTTCGTCCTCCGTCATGGGGGTGGGCACGTCGTTCGAGACGATCCTGCGTTACGGCCTGGAGAACGGCCAGTATCCGGAGGCGGGCGAGACGGCGCAGGAGCATGATGCCTGGCTGGCGCAGCGGCTGGCCGCCCATCAACGTGCCGATACCGATCTAGAGCAGCGTCTCGACGACGACCGCTGGCTCCAGATACGCGAGCGACGGCTGGAAACCGGCCACATCATCGGCTTCCGGTCCGACATCACCGCCATCAAGCGCCTGAGCATGGACCATGACCGCCTTTCGCGCACCCTCGAGCGCAGTGCGCAGGAAATCCACCTCATCGATGCCGATACGGGCCGGTATATCGACATCAACCGCGGCGCATGCGTCAATCTCGGGTACACGCGCGCGCAGATGAGGGGAAAGACGCCTGCCTTCATCAATCCCGGCTTCGACGATGCCGATCTCTCGGACCTGCTGAAACCGCTGATCGAGGGCGCGGTGCCGCTGATCGAGCTGGAAACCACCCACCGCCGGTGCGACGGCACCACCTATCCCTGCCGCCTGCGCATCTTCCACGATCGCGGACAGGACGAGACGGGGGGCGGCACCATCGTCGCCTTCGCCCAGGACATCAGCGAAAGCCGCCGCCTGGAGCGGGAACTGGCCCAGGGCCGCGCCGATCTCGAAATTCTGCTCCAGGAAATTCCCGACCTCATCGTGCGCGCCAAGCCCGACACGACGCTCACCTTCGTCAATACCCGTTTCGCGCAGTCCCGGGGCATCCGGTCGACCGACCTCGTCGGCCAGCGCCTGATCGATCTGATGAGCGGGCAGCAGCGTCATTCGGTCAGGGACAATCTCGCCGCCCTGACCCCCGACCTGCCGGTCCTGAGCGCCATGGAGCAGGTCGTCGACCGCACGGGCACCGAGCGCAGCTATCAATGGTCCCACACCATGCGGTTCGACGGGGATACGGCGGATTCGCTGTTCTCCGTCGGCCGCGACGTGACCGAACTCTACGCCGCCAACGAGGCGCTGGCCAAGGCCAACACCAATCTCGAAAGTTTCGCCTATGCCGCGTCGCACGATCTGCGCTCGCCGATCCAGACCATGCGCTCGCTGCTCGGGATACTCGAGGAAGATTACCTGAGCGACGCGCCCGACGATGCGCGCATGGTGTTCGATCGGCTGAAGGGGGTTTCCGACCGGATGCTCCAGCTTTCGAACGGCGTGCTCGACTATGCGCGCATCGCCGGAAAACCGCCCGAGGTGAGCGAGTTCGATTCCGGCGAGATGCTCGACGGCGTTCTCGGCAACCTCGAAGCGGAGATCGCCGAGAACGATGCCCGCATCACCGTCGACGCGACGATGCCCGTCATGATCGCCGGGCGGCCCCAGATCACCCAGGTATTCCAGAACGTCGTTTCCAACGCCCTCAAGTTCCACCGCCCCGGCGAAGCGCCCGAGATCGAGATCAGTTCGGCCACCCGGGGCGATTTCCACATCTTCTCGATCAGGGACCGGGGCATCGGCATCACCGAGGAGAACCGCGAGGATATCTTCAAGCCCTTCAACCGCCTGCACGGTCGCCGGGCCTATAGCGGTTCGGGCCTCGGACTGACGATCTGCCGCCGCATCGTCGAGGCGCATGGCGGACGCATCAGGGCCGCCAGACGCGAAGGCGGCGGCACATGGATAGAATTCAGCATCAAGGACCAGACCAATGGATAGGACCCCCGTTGCCGGAGTGGCGATGCTCGTCGATGACGACGCCGACGAAAATTTCGTCAACGAACGCCTCATCCGCAGTGCGGATATCGCATCCGACGTGATCGCGTTCGAGAACCCGCTGGAGGCGATAGCCCATCTCGAAAGCGACGCCCGCGAACCGGTCGACCTGATGGTGGTGGACATCAACATGCCGGAGATGAGCGGCTTCGAGGTGCTCGACCGACACCGCGCCCTGCCCGACGAAAAGAAGGCGCGCAAGGTCATCATGCTGCTGACCAGCTCGCTGAATCCCGGCGACATAGAACGTGCGCGCAATTATCCCGAAATCGTGTACACTAATAAACCATTGGCAGTAGACACCGTTTTTCAGATACTCAAAGGACAGGGAGAAGCCTGATATGGCCCGTATCCTGATTGCAGATGACGACGAGGATCTTGCCTGGGCATGGAGCCGCGCCCTGACCTCGCGGGGGCATTCCTGCACCACGGTCCATACCGGGCGCGACGCGCGGGCCCTGCTGGAATCCTCGTTCTTCGACATTCTCATCGCCGACATCCTGATGCCCAATGGCGGCGGCGTGCTGCTGGCCGCGTTCCGCGAAGCCCTCTATCCCGACGTGCGCATCCTGATCGTGACGGGTGCCGCCGATTTCGAGGAATGGTCGGACAGCGAAAGCGGGGTGAAGGGGGCCGAGAAGATCCTCTTCAAACCCATAGACAACGATACCCTCGCCGCCGAAATCGCCCATACCCTCGAAAATCGCGGAACGATCCGGGCTTCGGCCTCCTGATAATCCCGTTGCAGGCCGGCGGGGCCGGTTTGCGCGTGCACCCTGGCGATCACGCTCGATTCCCGGCGTGAATTCCCGACCATCCATGCAACGGACCCGATGCCGGATCGATCGGGCCGGTTCATCTCAAGTCAATTCATTTTCGGGACAGTCCGCCCTGCATCAGCAAGGAGCGGGTCGATGATGAATGCAGTGGCCGGAATCATGGTAACCGGAATCATGCCGACCGGCCTGCGCATGGCGCTCGCCTTCCTGCTGACGGCTCTCTGCGCGACCGGGGCTGTGGCGGGCGGGGCGGGCACGGCGGGCGATCCGTTCACGGCGCTGTCCGATGCCTACACGGCCCCGTCGGGACGGTACAGTTTCGATACGGGCAGCGGCCCGTTCCTGGCCGACGTGGATTCCTCCGAAGGGGGCGGCTGGGTGCTGGTGCTGCAATACGGGCACCGTGCGGGCACCAATCCGCCGCTGGCGGTTCTCGGGGCAGGAACCGACCTGCCGGTCCTGTCGACCGCGCCGCTCGCCACGGACGAGAGCGGCGATCCGGCCCGCTGGGGCCACGCGGGCAATGCCGCGATGAGCCGTTTTCCCGGCGATATCGAACTGCGCTGGCAGGGACAGACATCGGCCCCCCATGGACGGAGCATCCATTTCCGCTCCACCGACGGCGACGCCTATGTGCGCACCGGCACGGGCAACTTCCGGCACATCGACACGACCTTCATCGCCCTGACCGGCCATACGGCCATCATTCCCGGGCAGGCGCCCGGCAACTTCTCGAACCGGGGCGACTACGCCCTGACCGCCTTCCCGTTCTACAACCCCGGCACCCATCACTGGGGCATCCGGGGCGTGACGAGCGTCAGTACCGCCGATTCGGACGGCAGCCGGTGGGAGGTGGACGATGCCAGTTCGGATCACGACACGATCCACCGCGTCTGGGTGCGCAGCGCCGCCCCGCTGCAGGTGACGCAGACCGGCGATGACGGCGAAGGGTCGCTGCGCCAGGCGATGACCGTCGCCAATGCCGACCCGGCCCGCGACGCCATCACCTTCGCCATCCCCGGCGCAGGCCCGCACACCATCGCCCTTTCCTCCGCGCTGCCCGCCCTGACCGATGACGGCACAGGCATCGACGGCATCACCCAGAGCGGCGCGGCCTGCGGCCAGCTGACCACCGGCACGCCCCACGACCTGCGCATCGCGATCGAGGGCGGCGGAACGGGTGGTGCCACCCTCGACCTGCGGGGCGCATCCCAGAGCCTGCGGGGCCTGTCCATCGTCGGGGCGGAAGGGCACGGCGTCCGGACCACGAGTCTCACGACCGGCGCGGTCCTCGACTGCCTGCATGTCGGCGTCCTGCCCGACGGCACGACCGGCAACGCCACGGCCCGCAGCGACGGCGCGTACAACGCGATCCGCCTGTTCGACAGCACCGACCCGATCCTGCGCAACAGCCTGATCGCGGGCAATGCCGACGATACCGGCGACAGCGGCATCAGCATCAATGGCGGCAGCGGGGCACGGTTGACGGGCAATATAATCGGGCTGGACGAAAGCGGCATGGCCCCCCTGGGCAACGGCCAGTACGGCATCATCATCAACGGGGACAATTCCGGCATCGTCATCGGCGGCACCACCGCCGCGACGCGCAACGTGATCTCCGGCAACGCCCTCGACGGGATCAGGATCGACGAAGCCCGCGACATCGCCGTGCTGGGCAACTATCTCGGCCTGGGCCGCGATGGCGCGGCCCCGCTCGGCAACGGACGCACCGGCCTGTCCATCGGCAACACCACCACGATACGGATCGGCGACGGCACGGCGGGCGGGCGCAATGTGCTGTCGGACAACCTGCGGGGCATCATAATCCTGCAAACGACCGGCGCGACGATCGAGGGCAACCACGTGGGGACCGATGCGAGCGGGCTGTCCGCCCGGCCCAATTTCGACGATGGCATCAATATCAGCACCGGCACGGTGGACGTGCAGATCATCGGCAACGTCATCTCCGCCAACGGCAAGCCTGCCAATACCAGCACGGCCATCGGTATCGTCCTCGTCAACGGAGCCTCCGCCACCCTGCTGGGCAACCGGATCGGGGTCGGGGCCGACGGGACCACGCCCCTGGGCAACGACAGCGATGGTATCTACGCCAACGGCCCCTCGACCGCCATGATCGGGGACGGCACGGTACAGGGCGCGAATATCATCGCCCATAATGGTGGTGCGGGGGGGATTACCAGCATCGATTCGACCAGGATCGCCATTCTAGGCAACGCGATCCATTCCAATACGGGCCCGGGCATCGATCTGGGGCGCAACGGCGTGACGGCCAATGACGGCGGCGACGGCGAT
The DNA here is from genome assembly GCA_032356245.1 of Endocladia muricata. Taxonomy (NCBI): domain Eukaryota; phylum Rhodophyta; class Florideophyceae; order Gigartinales; family Endocladiaceae; genus Endocladia; species Endocladia muricata. Next base: position 275 of record JAUKWC010059717.1, on the reverse strand, counting down.
GCCGGTCCCAACGACCTGCTCAACTATCCGGTCATCGATCAGTTCGTCGCCGACGGCTCGACCGCCGTTTCCTATACCATCGGCCTCGACGTGCCCGCCCACGGCGACGGGTATCGCGTCGAGTTCTTCACGACCGCCGCGCCGGACGCGACGAACGGCGAGGGCGCGGTCTATCTGGGGGGCGTCGACGTGGCGGGGCCGGGCACCCATTCGGGCAGCTTCACGGCCCGCGCCGCCGTGGCGGTCGGCGACAGCATCTCGGCCACCACGACGCG
>JAUKWC010059606.1:0-38056 GCA_032356245.1 Endocladia muricata | reverse complement strand
TGACGGTTAGGTTGAGTCGGAAGATAGAGATTCTACCAAACTTTTGACTTCGCCAGGCTTCTACTCGGGTAAACAAACAAGATAGTGCAATCTGAGGGCTTAGGGATGTCTAGAACTATAATACTAAGTTGCATAAATTTTCGCCTCGTATGAGGCGAAAGATACAATAGACACTAGCATATTCATCATGAGTACAATACGACGTGCATGATTTCTCCATGATTGGTCGGCTTCATAAGAGCCCAAGCTTGACCTTATATGATGCAAAATCTAATGTCCAACAGACACTGGTGTTCAAGAGTTTTCTACCTGGACTTCCCCGTTTGGTGCATAGATCTGGCATGTCGTTGAAACAATCACACCCAGTATGTTGTGTACGGCTCCGTCGTGTGTCACAGTTATCCAAATATCACACGAGTTCTATGACATAATGTCTTCAGCAAGGTAGGATAAGGATTGACCTGGTTTTGAAGATGTGTTAGCGGTGTCGACATTAGAGGAACGTTTCCAATAGTGTATTCGTGCTATAGTCGGCCCCACATTCTCGGGGGTTACAGGGAGTTAGCAAAGTATTCGGTGCCACACAAGCAGATCACACCGGACGTGCGATGTCATTTCTTTCAGCAGTGTGGTTTGTATCAAAAGGAAGTGACAGCACTGTTAATCGTCATCAAGTTCACTTTTCAACGAAGTGGGAACGTGAGATAAAGAGCATACTATTCGCAATGTTTCGTGAATGAGCGCATGAAGCCGGTCAAGGATCCGGGATCTGGGTTTTTTACGAGCAACATACCGCGTGTAGATAAATGTTTCAAAATTCTTCTGGGCATGGTGTCTTCATCTTCAGACCGTCTGCTTACCACCTTCGAAACAGTATTGGGTTTGTTCAGCATTAGAAAAGTAGCAAGCTTCAGAGTCATTTTTGTTACTATAGAGGGTAACTTGCAACGGCCCACAAGAAGGTGGTAAGCGGGTAACCGGTTATTCATAAACGAGGTTTTTACACACCATGATTGTCATCCTAAATACATCAGGCCTCCTGGTTATGTTCACGAGTAGAGGTTTTTTTCACTATAAATGCAGGTTTTCTCGGGAAAAATTTAATGGCAGTAACGGTAGCGCTCTACAGGTCTGTGACATCAGACCTGGTACGACATCATTCGGTCCATCGATTTTAATGTGCTGTGTGGCGACCAAGTGGCTGGAAGAAGACCGTCAAATGTTTTCCATTTACCAAAGACTGGAGAGTGAAAATAAAGTCTTCTTATGCTACTTTGCTTCTTCTTCGCAAATCCAATTATGCTTGCTCGGATCATGAGAGTGCTCACGAGGAGTTTCAGCCTTTGGGCACTTAAGGTAAAGGATAGAATTGAAAAAAACAAAAACAACAACATATATATACAGTATATGTTTGCTCAACACACGATGTGAGTTGTCAGTCAAGTTGAAGCTCTAAACCAGCCCAAAAGTTTGGTAGTGATATGTTGGAAAAACTGACGTCCGAAAAATTCAATATTCCCGAGTGTGTAAGCACAAGCATATTTAGGACTGCAAAGAATACAGACGCCAGCAATTTGGCAGCCTGCTCCCTCATGTTTTGGAGCTGTCAGCCACCTGCACCTACAACAGAGCATGTCGATGTGAACAAAGCTCATTTGACTCGTGTTTGGTGTATTTTCTCTAACTCTGTCTTTACTCACAGCACCCCTAGCAGCGAAACTTTCGAGTTCATCCCGTTCATGTCGCACATTACGCGGCAATATCAGCTCTGACGCGTACGACGGACGCCGTACCTAATTCATCCTAAAGCTTCAGCCAACTTTGGACAATAGCGGGATATCGGCGATGTGATGCAGCCTGCAGAGATATCTCTTTCTGTCGTCCTTCTCGGTGAGGCACGTGAATTACTCAGTGTATTGCGTCGAAATCGTCGATTTGGCTATCTTCTATCCTTCACAGCAGCCTCACAACCAGCCGAACATCCTCTCGTTAAGGAAGTGAAATCGCTACGCGACATCGTGCGCTCACCGCCGACATCTTCCCAGTCCGTTCCGCCTACTTCTCCTCTGCTCGTTCCACCGCCAGTGTTGCTCAATGCGCTTGAACCGTTTTTGGAAGTAGTGAGATCTCATGATGCATCAGGAATTATTACTGGTGTCGCTCTACATTCGTTGGACAGAATTGTCAATCAGCTCTTATCACTAGCAGCGACCCGTCATGTGCTTCCTCCTTTTGCACCTGCGTTGGTCGCTGTGGTGGATGCAGCGGCCGCATGTCGTTTCGATGCCACTGACCCTGCCGCAGACGAAGTTGTGCTGGCAGGAATAACACGACTCCTAGCGCGTATTGTGACGTCATCTGCGCTTCCGCTGCTTCCAGATGCTGCCATCTTGCGTGCGGTTGAGGCTTGCTTAGGAATTGCTGCTGGTCGTCGCAGAGCCTCGGATTTACTGAAGCGAACAGCAGATTCAGCTCTGGTCGAGATGTTTAGGGCGCTGGGGCAATACGTTACTGTCATTTCCCACACAAGCGGGAGTCGAGATACAATGAAAAAAGCAGAGAGAAGGTCTCCCCCGGCTGTCGTTGCGAATGGAATCAGCGGGTCAGTTTTTGGGTACTCTTTAGACACAGATTCGTTTTCACAGCATGGGCCAGCTTCTACACATGTTCTAGCCGCTGCATTGGAGTTGTGCGCAAGAATGACCGATCCCGCCGTAGCAAGATCCCATGCGGAGCGCTCCTTAGGAATGCAACTGATGACTGCAATGTTGGGATCAGGCGGTGGGGCTTTGCGGAGAGTCCCCGATCTGAAGACACTCTTGGTGGTGAATAGCGCAAGAGCCATATTACGATCGCTAGGATTATTTCAATCACAACCTGCCATCATATCTGCAGCATTTTCTATATCTATTATGCTTGTACATGTTCTAGAGGAAGATGGTGCTGCTTTTCTACTCGCATTGCTGAACAGCGTATATCCCTACTACATTTCTGGATATCAAAATATGCTGCCGCAAGTACAACGTGAAACGGACTTTGGCAGCGTTTCTGAGGACGCGAATGGAAAAGTAGGGGGTTTTGGGCCATCTGCAGGCAGCAGCAATGGCAACATGGAGCTTGGCGCTGTGGTCATTGACCCTGTGATTCGCGAAATTGGCCTGGAGTCACTTGCCGCGCTTTTGTCAACGCCTGGCCTTCTTTGCGTGGTTTATAGGTTGGCGGATTGCGATCTTCGAGCAGTCGATGTGGTGAGTCCGCTCTTCAAAGCGTTGGGTTTCGCTTCGAAAACGAAACGTTCTCGACGTCGAAGCAAGCGTTTACGTGCATCATCGGGTGGGTCAGGTAGAGGCTCCAATTCCGCCTTGGATGCAGACAGTGAGGACGACGAGACAGTGTTGGCTGGAGGAAGTGGCAACCCGGAGGCCTCTCGCTTTGCTCGTGCAGCTTCTTTGCTATGCGCGGAAACCATTTTAGCCGTAGTAGACACCATCAATGAGCGTCTGGAAGCTCAATCTGATGGATCTGTCCTGAAGCCAACTGATAGTGATGGAAGGTTGTTGCGTTTAACTAGGGAGATTCGCCAGCAGAAAAGAAAATTGCAGCACGCAGCGGGGCTATTCAATTCCTCTGAGAAGTATGAAAAGGCGACGAAATTATTAGCACTGCTGAAAGAACAAGGATTGGCAAAGACGAGTGCCAATGTATCTGGTACCGTCAGTCAAGATTTTGATGAAGACGTCACTGCTCTGGTCCGATTCCTGCGCGAAACTCCTGGTCTGAACAAAGAGAGAGTAGGTGTGATTCTAGGGGAACCGGACAACTTATCTGGGCGTGTTTTGTCAGAGTACACCAATACAATGCATTTTGAGAACAGGGCGTTTATTGAGTCCTTGCGCTTGTTTTTGGAAAGTTTTAGACTTCCGGGAGAGTCACAAAAAATTGATCGAATCTTGCAGTCCTTTGCAAACCGATACTATGAACAGAACAAGCCGAGAGAATTTCGGCAGAAAGCTGCGGAAAATTTGAAAGACAAGGAAGGCGAAATACCTATTGCAGCAGGGGACGCGGATGTCCTCGAAATTTCTTCACAGAATGATCGAAAGACAAGAGGGCAAGAACGCGGTGCAGAGAAGATGAATGACAACGTGGATGAACAGAGTTTGAGTATGAGAGTCTTGAAAAGTGCCGATGCTGCGTATGTGTTGAGTTTTTCAGCAATTATGCTGAACACAGATCACTACAATAACTCTATCAAGAAGAAAATGACTTTGGAGGACTTTATCCGGAATAATCGCAAGATTAATGCTGGCTCTGATGTGCCGCGATGGTTTCTGGCGGACATCTATAGTTCGATTGCCACTGTAGAAATTCGAATGAGTGATGAAGCAGGAATCGGCGCCTTGACTGATCTGCTATGGGACGAGCAGATTAAGCATCTTGCTAAAGTGTACGGCACCCTACCGAAAGTAAGTGAATCCCGAGAATTTGAGGAAGAGCTTTTCTTACTGGTCTGGGAGCCTGCTGTGGTCGCTGCGAATGCTATTCTGCATGAAGCTGGAGAGGCAAATTCTGTTCAAAAGGCTCTGGAGGGATTTCTGGCTGTCGCCCGTTGTGCCACTGCGTACAGACAGGGTCGACCAACGGATGCTGTTATTTCTTCATTGATAACTGCAACAACTTTGCGCGAGGGTCCTTTGCACGGTGCCATCACTCGATTTGGTATGGACATCAAAGCTCAGATGGCTTGTGTTGCTTTGTCTGGAGTATCAGAACAATGTGCGGATTGGCTTGAATCCGAAGGTTGGCAATCGCTTGTCTCTTATCTTCTCCGCTTACATGCGCTGTGCTTGTTACCAGTGCGGGTCGAGCAGCAGATTGGAACGAATGGTGCGGAGATTGTTGGGACAGAAAGGGGCCATTTGCAGACTTCAAAGTTAATTCCTGCATGGTGGCCGTCTCAAGGGGACACGCCTGATAGAGGAAGATCTAGCGCAGAGAAGTCCCGGAAGTCTCTTCGTCCGAACGGCTTCTTCGCAGCAATAATTGCTGCGTCCATTGGGTCTGAGATGGAGTCTGAAGATGAAGAGGATTATAATTACAGTCAAACTAGTAATAAGAAGAGCCATTTGATCCGCAGAGTTTCTCACAATCCGCCCCACTACCTGAGAATGCGGAACTCAGAAGAGTCGGAAGCTCAAGAACTGGCGAGAAAATGCATTGCGAGCTGTCGCATCGGCGATATTGTCATCAACGAAGCTAAGGTTTTACAGTCGTCAGCGTTAGAGCATTTGTCCAAAGGGATAGCACGATCCGCATTTCGAATTATGGATTGCAGAAAGGAACAGTCGCGAGCAGTCGATGACGTAGAGAAGGACAGGTCCTTTGCGGAAGGGTTTCCGTTACTTAACTGGGCGGAAATCGCACCGTCCAGTCCGCGGAGTGAATCTTCAGTTATAGCCGGTGTCGTGAGTGAACGTGGATCCGGAACCTCAGTCGAATCCGAGTCGGACTTTTCGTCATTTGGGCTTTCCTCTATGTGGACGGGGCGCATGCGGGAGAAAGACGAAAGAAAAGCGCGGGATTTTGTCGTGGCATTTTGCATCGACGTACTATGTGAGCTCACCTTGCAGAATAGAGATCGCCTACTTTTACCGTGGCCGTCCCTACATGCTCTCCTCGTGCGCATCATAGCCCCGGCTACTGAACCATCGGCTGTACTAGAGAGGGCTGTCGTCAGCTTGTTGCGGATTGGTGTGCGCTTACTTCATCGTTCAGAGATACGTGATGACGTGTTGCGGGGTTTAAACCTTCTTGTTAGGTTACCGCAAGATACTGCAGAAGTGCTTTCGGTGCCTGTAGTGGCCGGAGTGTTTAATATTGTGAAAGCTCATGGTACTGGAATACAATCGACTTCAGGCTGGCATGCTATACTTTCAATTGCTGAAAATTCAGCGCGTTATCAGCCCGAAGCCAGGGAAATTGGCCTAGAGACTATATGCTGTCTTCTAAGGGAGCAGTCCTTGCCGAACGCCGTTTCTTCCGAGACATTTACACCGCTGCTTCATGCCATTCTAGCATACACGTCCTGCACGTCCGTTGAGACTTCAATTCGAGCTCTAGATTTGCTGTACAACTTGTCGCAGAGGATCCGAACATTTTCCAAAGAAAGAAACATTGACAGCGAAGGTATGAGCGAAGCCGTGAGTTCTGATATCACTAACGCTAACGAGATGTGGTCAGAATTTTGGGGTCCTTTATTTTTGGGCTTTGCATCGTCCGTACGCGATGCACGTGGGAAAGTCAGAAATACTGCCCTAGGTATACTCGAGAAAGTAGTCGCGTCTGGTGGTTCTGCCGAATTTTTGTCCGGTGAGCAATGGGCTCGTGCGCTTTCTATGGTACTATTACCGCTCATGTCACAGCTATTCACAACGCGCGGATTTCTGGAGGCCACTTTGGAGGCAGAGCAAAGTGCTCAGAAACAGCTTCTTGCTGAAAAAAACTTGACAGGGTCTGCTGGTCGAAATAGGTCGAGGATTCTTTCCACCTCGCTGGAGCATCAAGAACAACTGAAGAAGTCGGTGATTGCAGCTTGCAACCGTACTAGAATACGGGCAGTGACTTTGACTTCAAAAACGTTTCTGCTCCATCATATGACGATTGCTGCTGGAATTCCAGAAGATACGTTCACTGAGCTATGGATAGGGGTTCTGGAGGTCTTCAGATTGGCCGTGCAGCGCGTCTCGGGGGAATCTGACGATTTCGAAGAAATTCTTGATAAGCACGACGACTTGGCGGAACATGTACCAGAGAGCGTCAAAAACATGGTATTGGTCATGTGTGATTGTGGATTGCTGAAGTCGGAGCAGCACGTTCGGTGGAACGCGACCTTTGCCGTAATCCGCAAGTTTGTTCCTGGCATTGAAGAGACTATCAGAGCGGCAACTGGCGATCCAGTCATGGCAAAGGCTACCGAAGCAGAGTCAGCGACAGATGATGTGCCGCAGGTGGATGGATCCAAGGATGTTTGCGGAGCTGAAAATGAAGCTGCAGAAGTGGATAGACACAATGATGACAAAAGTATTGTGGAAGAAAGTGATATCGAGTTGAACAAAACGAATGCTCAGACCCCAGTTCCCGTCGTAATGTCTCTGTAAAGCAACACGACAGGCGATCACGTGTGTTTACAAAGGCTTCATCTGTACAGCTCAGTAGCGTAGACAGTAGAAGTAGGTTCTACTTGAAGCGCTTAAATCGCCACATCTTTTTGGGACTCCTTCGGTTTTGTCGCGTTGTCGTTAGACGAAGATCTTCTCACAGATTGAACGTGCACGTTGTAGGCTCTCGACAGATTGACATCCGTAGTATTAATTTGGTCGCGGAGATAGGTGATTTCTGCGCGGGTCTCTGTAATATTCGTCTCCGCCGATGCAAGATTTTTTGTGAGCAGTTCGATTGCTTCTCCCAGGGAGTACTCGACCATGACATTAGCTCCGAGCCACAAACACACACTTTTAGTTGGTGGTACAGTCGCTCGAACGTAGAGTCCGTCGCTCAATTCAAACTGAGTGTGAAATTCTTTGACATTGTCGCCACCTCTCGTGCTCTTCTCTTCTAAAGTCTTGACAGCTTTCAAAGCCCGCTGTACTTCGACCACCTTCTCTTCGAGCGAGTCTCTACTCTTGACAAGCTTCTCTTCGAAATAACGAAACTTTTGGCTGAGCGCAGACAACTTGTCGATGAGAGCTGGGGCCTCGTACTTTTCTACTAGCCCTGATACATCTTCCTAAGTTCCAGAATCAGCACAAATCACTCGCAATCACAGCAGATAGAAAACCAAGGTGTAAGTACATTCAAATTCACGTAAACCATCTTGTAGTACATGCTGATCACCGGTACTCGAACTAAACATACAAAGAAAATAGCTTCCGGAATGCCCTGATGGTTTCCGTCTGAGTCCGACACAGAAACTACGGAGTCAGGAATCTTTGTCGCCGGGGCAGCAGGGGCGGAGCTTGCCGCCATGATTTTTGGAAAAGCGTAGTCGGGAATCGAGACAAACGCGATGCAGTCCAACAACTTGTCCACAATTGTCACTGCTATCCCGTCTTTACCCAGAATCACCTAAGCGTTGCACAGAACTGAACGATCCAAGGAAAATCAAATGGACGCCCAGATCGCCAGGATACAACGAAGAACAAGTTCTCGAGGACGTAGAGTTGTCAAAGACGGCCAGGATAAGTATGTGGTCGTCGAATCCTTCGCTTCAGATTCCAGAATGTGCACAGGTTTAATTAGTACAGCCAAATGTACCAGTTGGTTTTCTATCGGTGTGCAGAAGGTGTTCGAACTGGACAGAGTCCAAACAAAATCAACTTTTCGCAGGGATACAAAAACACTTCCGTTGTAGGGACGTGGCTGCCCAGGTCGAAGTCGAGCCGATCAAATCGACCATCGATTCTAGGCATTCGCTAATTGTTATGTGTTTTTCTGTTTTGAAAATTATTTGGGCTTTTCTCCGGGCCAAAGCGACATCAAATTACCCCGATCGGGATGTGATCTTTTGAACAGGTATGAATTCCCCTCGCGGACTGCTCACGAAGAGCTTTTTCCGAGCAAAGCTTTGACATGATTACTCATCGGACGTTCAATCGCTTGAACTGTCATACTATTTCGTCGCTTGAAACCCTTCACCATTTCGTCGTTTGAAACGAAGAGCAGTTACCTAGCTTAAAAGCAAAATCCATTTGTGTGATTGAGACTGAGAACTCTTCGCCTGTATTACCCATCTTCAACGAAAAAACAAAAGGTTGGACGTAATTCCAGCCCTCGGCACTGAACCCATCCCCTGCTACTACGAAATGAGTATGAACGAGGCTGCCACGGAGCAAGACATTTCGCGTTTGTTTCGGGTTCGCAGGACTGTTCTCGAGTTGCTTTCCGACCGCGGTTACGCAGTTATGAACACAGCTCAAGACTTGCTCCAACCACGAGAAACATTCGCGGAGGAATTTAGACGAAATAACTACAACCGAGAGCAACTTACGATCTTACGACAGAAAAGGGATGATCCTGCTGACCAAATCTACGTTTTCTTCCCTGACGAGCAACGGAACAAGCTGCTCGGCGTCAAGCCCATCTCGGAGAAGGCAGAGAGGATGGAGCGCGACGGTGTACAGAGTGCAGTGATCATACTTCAGACTGGGCTAACTGCGTACGCAAAGAGTGCTGTTGACAAGCTGAGCGCCAGTGACCGATGTCGAATGGAAGTCTTCTTGGAAAACGAGCTTATTGTTAACATCACGCGGCACTTGCTCGTTCCGAAGCATGAGGTTCTTGCATCGGACGCGAAGTCGCAGTTGCTTCGACGGTATAAGTTGAAGGAAAGCCAGCTACCTAGAATCCAAAAGTCGGATCCGATCGCCAGGTACTACGGTCTGACCCACGGGATAGTAGTAAAGATTACACGACCGTCTGAAACGGCCGGTCGATATGTTACCTACAGGCTCTGCGTTGGGTAATGGGAGAACCTCCACCGTAAAATCTGTTCGAAAGAAAAGAGCTTTGTGTAAACTTCGCAGCCAGTCACTGAAGGACCCACGTGCATGCATATGTGAAGTGTAAATTTACAAACTCGCGCCCGCGAGTCAAGACTTCCTCGTGCCTACATCATCCCTCACCATCGTCGGTCATCTTGTACGTAATGTAAATTTCGGCGTAACAGCGAGAACCTATTGATAACAAATCTATCGCTCACCGCTCCTGCCTGAACAAGCGCTAAGCTATTTTAGAGTATAATTGTTATCGAACTCAGCACCATGATAGCTGCAGACATCTAGCTGATTCGGAAATGGAGAAGTCAAAAGGCCCCGGGCTCGACTGAAACAGAAACTCACGAGCACCCCAGAACTGTACTCGGTCAAAAGTTAGACGGTGCCACCAGACCAGGTGTTCTTGCTAATCTTTCTCTTTCGGCCTTTTGCTTTTCAAATGCATGCATCTGCTTCTCTTCATCAAACAGATCCGCATTATCACCAGCTGAAAACTCCTTGGTTTGCACCAAAAAGTCGCGAAGGTGACCCTTGAATGTCTTTTCGTCGGTCCCAGAAAGAAGTTTTTTGACGATTTCATTGACTTGAGCATCAGTCAAATTTGGAAAGGCCTCTTTCAGAATTTTGAGTAGATGGTTAAACAAGTACACAGCGTTGCTTGAAGAGACACTACCGTTTGAAGTAGCTAACGCAACCTCATCCGTTTGACTCTGATCCCAAATAGGTTCAGTGATTCGTCCAGAAGCTACGGCCCCAATAAGGTGCATCAGGATTTGAGCATGCAACTTGAATCCCGGTCGGTGAAACGTATCAGTAAGAACAGACAGAATATCGTTGAGGATCGACTTGAAGTAAATTCGATAGAAGTAATTGACGAATGGAGAGTTGTCAACATTTCGAAGCATTTCCAACAGAATCTGTAGTCCAGTCTCGGCAACTGTTCTTTCAGTATGCTTGAATGCCCACACAATCGCGTTGATAATAATGCGAAATTCGGCTTCGGCAGCTGCCGGATTACTATCCAATGCGAAGAGCGAGCTGAAATTGTGCTGATTAATGGAGCGAAGGAGAAGGAAGAAGTTAATTCTAGCATCCGGAAAATCCTCAAAGTTATTCTTAATCATGTCCAAGGTGACACCAACAAGAGACTTGAAAATGACTGTGATTGCGGCCGTAGTTAGAGAGCCTTTCATGAAGGTGACGATGGTAGAAAACAAGGAGAGAACAGCTGGTTCTCGCGCATCAGGGACAGAATTGTAATAGTCTCCAAGAACGGGTTCCGTGAGATTTTCGATGATACCAATTCGTATTTTCTCTCGATCCTTCTCCTCTGACGTGCTTATGCATGTCTCGATAACACGAAGAACCTCTCGCTTAACCGCCCGCATGTTCCGCACATCAGCCGTTTTTGTTGCAAATGGCCCGCCATTCATAACATGCGTCTGAATAAGACCAGAATAAGCTTTGTATACCTTGAGCATATCTGGATACAACCACTCCAGCTGTACGAGGTATGGAGACCCGAGGGAGCCAGCCACACGCGAATTGGTGCGAAGTATGCTGGAGAAGTTTTTCATCTTCTCTCGTTGACGCAATACATCTTCCGAAAACGAGGCGGAATACAGGAGCTGCTGCCAACTACTATTCGGAAGCTCAAATAGTTTCATGATGAGGACATTTTGCGTAGCCGCATCAAGTTCACTTGCGATGATACAGCCGCAAGACTCATAAAAAGACTGGATCTGATGTGTTTCCAACTTTTGAATAATCTCCGGCAAAGTCTCCAGCATCTCGACGATAAATGGTCTATTTTCCCCAGGCTGCAATGTGACAAATTTGTGGCGACACTTCTGCGCAATCTTTAGAAATGTATCGCAAGCCATGTCCTGCACGCCTGGATGTGTCTCGTGCATAAACTCAAACAACTTATTCACAACGGTCTTTAAAAACTTCCAATGAGCCCGAAGAAAACGAGGATACTGACCGACAACGTACATAATGTTTGAGGCCACCACAGCCTTATTGTCTTTTCCTCGCTTTACCTCGCACAACTGTAACAACTCCTTGATTACAGTCACCAAGAACTTTCGCTCATCTTCCTCCCCCATTGCACCTGAAACGCTGCCGATTGCCCAACAAAGGGTGTTGAGATTGTGCCAAGACCACTCCGAGTCCATCTGCAGAGACAACTTCGACAGCATTATATTCTCGGTATTCGTTGTGTCTAGGTGTGTCAAGAACACAAGCGTTTCCCGCATAGTTTTGTACAAAGCAATAGCGTCTGTATCCTTAGTTGTTTCGCGAACAATCTCCCCATTGTCATCCTCGACAATCAAAACCTCCTCAGGCTTAGCCATTCGAGAAATCATCACATGTCGTACTTCTATGAGAATAGGCTGGTAAAACTCTCGCTTTGTGGACACAGCATTTGACCTTGGAACACCATTGTTGAGCGCCATTGACGGACTCTGAGAACTAGGGCTGTTTAGGAGCAGCGGCCTGTTACGATCACCAGTTCGTGGTATGTGACATTCGTTATCGTAAAGATCCGATGCGAGCCTAAACCACCATTCCAGACAAGTTTTGAATACCTCCACGTCGGGAACGCGGGAAATCTTCACCAAGTACTCATGCGCAAACCGAATCGCATTCTGCATCTCCGTGGGGCCCTCGACATCTAGCAAGGACATATGAGCTTTAAAGAAACCAGTGAAGAAGAGTGCAAGATCCATTACGAAGCTCTGTGTTTCATCATCAGACTCTTCGTACGCCGTAGCAATATCCACACCAGGGGGTAAGACGTCCACTAATTGCTTGACAAACGATATAAAAAGAAGCTGAAACCGCTCATTGTACGCATTCGTGTTTGGAACAGCTAAAGAAGCGATCTCGACAAGACATGGCAAAACAGAGTGACGAAGTGCGGGAACAGACATAAAGCCGACGAGGGTTTCGATAAGCTGCGTTTCGAAGATATATCCTAATGGAATCCATGACAGAAACTTTTCCAAGGTTTTCAAGGTCGCGACAAGCAGCGACGGGCGCGATGTTTGCAGATCCGCCGATGAAGAGAAGACGTACTGACATAGCTGGAAAACTCGTGAAAAGTCGTCGTTGAACTGATTCTTTAACTCAACAATCTTGTCTTGAGTCATCTGACCGCTAGAGAACTCAAATACTTCTTCGGACAAGAAGCGAAGAATCTTCATGTTGTTTTCGCACAGCGACACGCTGCTCCTGCTTGCGCCGACAATTTCATTCATAAAGCCCTCCCACTTGGCTGGCCATTCCTGTTTAACGATCTGCACCAGAATTGCATTCAGTTTGGTAATGAATACTTTCTCTCTTGCCAAGCTCTCATCTGTCTCAGAAAGCTTGATGACCTTTCCAACCACATAGTTTCTTATGCTCTCACATGTGGATCGAGGAAGAGTTTTCCAACGATAGCGGATGAGATCATCTAGAATCTGGAGCGCGAAGTATTTAGCACCCATGGATGATCCCGGGTAATCCAATACTTTGTCCACACGGATCCACGCATTTGGAAGCTTCTTCAACTCCGTAAGCAGCTTCTGCGAGGAGTCACGCGCAGTGGCGTCGGTACTAGTATACATGAGCTGGATAGGTTGCTCGAGTAAACGAACATACTCCTCGTCCGGCAAGGCCGGATCAGCGAGATGGTCCATCACTGTTTTAAACAGAAGCGCTGCCGCACGCCAGGGGGGCGGCAGGCGCTAAGCGGAAGGCACGAAAATTGAGGACGGCTATAGAGGGAGCACGGAGGTCGGCGGAACAAAGTAGCTCAACCAAGCAACTTCAACTTCAGAACTCGACTGAGCTACTGGACCAGAGCACTCAGCGAAGTCGCTCAGCCAAGCCGCTCAACCAAGGCACCTAACCAAGACACTCAAACACGGCACTCAACCAAGCTGCTGAACCAGGTCGCAAATACAAAGCTTGAACAATGCCAATGTCAAGGCAAGCAACGTGGGGAAAATGTCCTGTGCTGCACTTCCAACGCTGTTTTGTTCAAATCACTCGCAAATCTCAGCTCGATGATATGTATCAACGGATCAAAACCAAAGGCACCACGCAAACAAATAAAACAGGACTGGAACAGCGCCCAATATGCAACAACGGCGCCAAGCACGTAAATCCGCACGCCGAGAGGGATGAACAAAGTGGCGACGATGAAGCGAGTTCCAGATACACGAGACAGGACTTGATGTGGGTAGGAGAGGGACCAGCGGATGAGCACATTAAGTGTTGGAGCGAGAGTAGAGAGACTACGTTATCGGAGCAGATGGGGGCGGCGAAAAACGGCGCAGAAGGCGTACAGGCAGAGCCAAGCGGAACAGTAAAGTAGCGTGATTTCGGATCAAGTACATATTTTGGAGAAAACTGTTGCGTCGGGATAGCATGGTCCCTGGCCTGGGAGGACACGACGGTAACCGACTTGCCAAATACAGCGAAACGTCCGGAACATTTCAGCCATTTGGAGGTGTTGCATGGATCCCGATTCAAAAATCGCACCAAACAACAGATCTAGATCAAATGTCTCCGTGCTGAGGGTCACTGTAAGAATACTGATGGACAATTGCGTACAGTGGAGTTAAAATGTCAAGCTCTGCAGTAATCTGCTGCACAGAATAATACAGTGCAGTACAGCACAGTACAGCACAACACAGTACAGTACAGTACAGTACAGTACAGTAGTGACCTTTGACATTCCTTTGATAGTTGCCCCATGCATTGTGACTGACGTGCCCTGCAAAAAGGGAAAAGGTGGATTTATTCTACAATAATACTCATGCACCAGTTTGCGAGAATCAATGGAGACATGCTGTTACCAGAGGTACCAGGGGTACTCGCCCTCGCGCCGTGGAGTGCAGGACCGCGCGGCACAGGCCCGTAAAGAAGAGCACCAGGATGTGTAATCTGGCGCAAAGAGGGTCAACCAGAGGGACACCCGGAGGTGCAGTTTACCAGATTCGTCGTCGAATGCCGAACTAGTGTTACAAAAATTCACTAGAGACACTTGCGCTACGGCTACTTTGGTACAGTACACAACAAATTCGTCTCCTCACCCATATCCGACGCCCTCTTCCCCCTACCTGTCTTTCCTTTTGGCCCCTGGTCTGCACACTTGCCTTCAAAATTACTTGTTTTGTGCCGCTCCCACCCCCCCTCATGCCGCGTGGGAAGCGTAACACACCATTCCAACCTGGCCACGGTCTCTTCTATGGTCTACGCCCTGTCGCCCGAGATCCGGATACTGATGCCGTCACTTCAGTCGCCTGTCGCTTCTGCGAAAAGTTTGGTCGTGAAGAGAAGGTTGGCGCCAAGCGCCGTGCGACACAACGCGTCAAGCAATTCAAGCAACCGTTTCGCACTGAAAATTATCACCAACATCATCTTGGTCAGCATCGCCAGCGATGGACTGAATACAAGACTCTCTCTTCCGAACGTAAGGATACGTATCTCGCTCCTCCAAGTTCTCCAGCCCCTCATGATGCCTATACACATATTGAAAACGTCGTCAATATTCCGTCCGCACCACCGGCTCCGGCTCCGGCAGTGCCTCTTCACCCAGACCATACCGTAACGATTGCCCCTCCATACAAACGACCTGTCGATGGACGTCCGCTTAAGTTCGTCATTGACAGGCCAGTTGTCGACGTCATAATTGGTGATCTGTTGTTCGATCCCGCCATTGAAACTGTCTCCAAGGATCAGGCTATCTCCGCGTTTACTGTCTCGCCTGATCCACTTTCAGATTACACTGTGAATATTAACAACATTAGGCTGTTCGATATAACGATCCAGTATGTCAGCATGGGAGCGACTCCAAAGCTTGCTACCGCTCTCATTGCTGAAATGGCCAAGAGCAGTGCTTCTACACCCTCAACTACCCACTACACGGATGAGTGTTCGGATGCGAAGGTCGCCGCATACGTCCGCTGTGTGATAGCTCATAATTTGCAAGGCATGGCGGACCTGGTCCGTGCTTCGTGGGCGTTCTCGTTGACCATGCAGTGTGTCGATTATTTGGGTACATCGTACGTTGATGTCAGTATACGTCTCTGTGTCACTAATGATATTCACACCTTCCATTTACTTGCGTTCCCGGCTGCAGAGCGGTATAACATCGACGCAATATACAAACCTGTTGCAGGCACACTGGACGTGTTTTGCGCCACATGGCGGGACAAACTCATCGGTGTCTCTACTGATGGATCGGAGCTTACTCGCAGCGCTGCTCATGCCATTTTAGAGAGATTTCGAGCTGAAACTTCAGCAAGCCTGATTCTATCATGGTCTGGAGCACATCAACTTGATCTGGTTATCCGAGCTGTGTATCGCAACGTTCTTGACGAGACGTTCTACGACACCCTCACAAACCTCATAGCTTACCTTAGACGCCAGGACGCTCTTATTGCAGAGATGAAGTCTACCTGCCCTAAGGTTGCCGCTGCAAGCTGGCTTTCTATTGAGAAGGCTTTGCGATGGATCAAAGCGCATCGGATCAGGATTTTGCAATATTTAGACGAGAAAAAGACCAGCTATGGTCCAAGCATGTCATGGTGGGTTTTGGCCATGGCTTTATACGAGTTCACTCACGCCGTAGCAAAAACCTACCAGCGTATACTCGGATTGACCACACTCGTGGCACACCAAACAATCGACCTTTCGGAGCTTGTTCAAACTTTGCACCGAATATCGGGCTGCAAAGGACCTATCACGGAAGATGAGTTAAGTCTTCTCACTGAGTGGGATCTGATTATCGAGAGCAAGTATGTTGTCCAGAAATCTGTGATACGCAACTTTCTCAGCGGGTTAGGGTCCTTCGTGCACATCTCGATGAGCGAATTACCTACGACGTCTTTGAACGAAGTAATCAATGCCGTTGGTACTATGTTTTTGTCTGCAGTAGTTGGAATATCGCAAATCATTGAGGCACGTACAGATCTTATTGGAAGTCCGGCAAGATTACCTCCAGTACTTCCTAATGAGTTGAACAAACTAACGCGAGCTGCTTTCAACAGTGATGTGCGCAGTCACGCCCATCGGCTGTCTACCACATTTGATCCAGCTGAGATAGAGCAAATTGAAGAGGAGTTCGGTGATTTTCTTGAAGCATATCATCGCGAGGAGATATTTAAAGCTACTCTTCAGGCTATTGGTCCGCACAGAGACTTTGGTACCGCTTGGGGCTTTTTGCGCGACCGTTTCCGACGGCTTTACTTGTATTGTGGAGGGATAGGGTCTGCGTACGCAGGAAATTTCCGCTCTCCAACGGAATTTACGATTCGCCCTTCAGAAAGTAGTATTTTGCGAGTGCCTGGGTTGACAGACTTTCCATTGGAAGGCTCATTGCATTGCAGACAGTACTACAGGCTCAATAGTTTGCTTGAAGAAGTCCGGTCATAAGCTTACATCACGGAGTGAGGATCTAAGCGCGTAATTCTACACATCGAGTAAATTTACATTACACTAATGGGGTTTGTTGGCTTGTCATACATAGTATGATAAAAGCACACGAACGTTGCGTAGTTATGATCACGAGTGTTTGAGAAGAACGACGGCACATACGAAAATGGGGGTAGTTTTACGCGCTGAACGATATCACCCGACTTTTTACTGCTGCAGTCCTGCAAATGTTGGCTGCATAGCCGCTGCGGGAGATTGAGTCCACCCAATCTGCGGAACAGTAGAACCCGTAACTGCTCCGTTTCCTCCAGGGGGCGCCATGAGCATTGGTACATTGGACTCCGCAGCCTGGCTGGGATTCAGTCCAAACAGCAGCACGGATGGATCTTCATTAACCTCGTCTTCAACTTTCTGCTTTTCATCTTCCTCAACCTCACGCTTGTCTTTGCTCTCTTCCTCGAGACCCATTAGCCTCTGCCCAATTTCTTTCATGGTCTGAATCATAAATGGCATAGCATGATCCATTACTTGGTAGCGCCAGGAAAGTTCTAAAGCCATGTCCGGCCTGAAAAATTCGAAACAAGTATATAGTATAGCTGTAAAACACTCGAATAGCTTGTTTTCAAGGAAGTGAGTCGCTAGCTCTTCCGTCAACTCGGCATCCTCTGATGCAGCAACAGACTCGACAGCATCTCTATACAGTTTGTCTTTCTTCGACACCTCAATTGCTTGCTCATACTTGCCATTGCGCCTGAACAGTTTTGCAGATGTGCGACGAAGCTGAATGAGCTCATCCTTTTCAAGGCGACGGGCAAGCACAAACTGATCGAAATTGTCGTACGAGTCGATGCTAGTCTCAAGTTCGTCCAAACCACCTTCCGCAATTAAAATGTCGTTCAAAGCTTCATTGACATCTGGCACGTTCGAATCCTGTACCTTCACGAGGTAGCCTTTGCATAAAGGTAATAGACCAAGTTCACCGAAATGATCAGCGTACGCACGCCTGAGGACAGAGATGACTCTCGAAGACTCCACTTTTGGCGCAAGCACAGAAAGAAGATC
This sequence comes from Endocladia muricata, assembly GCA_032356245.1. Classification (NCBI taxonomy): domain Eukaryota; phylum Rhodophyta; class Florideophyceae; order Gigartinales; family Endocladiaceae; genus Endocladia; species Endocladia muricata. The sequence continues at coordinate 20,012 of JAUKWC010059606.1, read as the reverse complement.
ATTCAATAACTCTGGTTGCTCATCGATATAAAACTGCACGGCCTTGTACATGACTTCCAAATTTCCTGCCTTCGCAATTACGCTCGTAAAGTTCGAAGCAGTCCACGCATCTGGTGAATGATTAATCATGACGAGAGCAGCATTATCAAACTCGTTGTACTGAGTATGCAGATACACCATCTCATTCCACAACATGGCTGCTTCACAAGCCCGAATTAAACGGGGAATATTACATCGCTGCCACCACATTTTGCAATGGTCTAACATTTGCTTGTTCCTATACTTTGTGAGTAACACTCCGACTTCAGTGAACATGGACGTATGGGCTCGATCTAGTGTCAAGCCTTGTTCCAGCAAATCAATGATTTCCTGAAAATGACCACGTTCCTGATAATAATCAATCGCATCCATCATTTCATCAGCTTCAACGACAACATGTAGTCCGCAAATTTGTGCCAAACGAAACTCTTTCGAATCAACGCATGCGAAACAGACAGCCCTCCAAGTACGCACCCGGTCTGCCTTTCGAGCAGCCTCGACAGCTCCCTGAAAGTCGCCCAGCCGTACAAGAACTGGAGCTAGCTTTCCGTAGTTGTTCACTGCCGAAAACAGTAACTTTGCCGCAGAAAAGAGCTCATCTTCAGCACAACGGTCCCCTGCTTCCTCAAGATCTCCCCCGTGCGGCTGTGATATAAATTCCTCAACTTCTGTTAACTTCCCGCACTTACACATTGCGTACAAAATCTCAGTGTCCACGACACGGATGTCTTTCACCTTGTTACGAGCAAACTTTAAAAACCTAACGACGACTTCAAAATCAGCGGGATTGCCACCTTTACGTGCGGCGTCAATGACGGCCATGTACGGAGCCGGATCTTTCGCCTTGATTAACGAATTCACGCCGGTTGCCATCTGGCCAGCCTCGAGCTGCTTCACACCAAGAGCACTCCACACCTCACTTGTATCTACCTTCAGTGCATACTCTTCAGCACGCGAAAAATCTTTCATATGGTCCAAGAGAACCTCTATAGCGAGCGCATGGTTTTCAAACTTTTGATGAATCGCAAATGCTTCTTCAAATAATTCTTCGCCTATGGCAACTTGGGCAACATCTTCTCCGTCATAGTTGTCCAAACGTCTGACGTATTCCATCACACGCCCAGAATCAGCTTTGATAGCGGTCAATATCAATAGATTCTGTAAGTTCGTATTCCTCGCAAATGTAGAGTTTGAGGTTTGCAGAACTAACTTTTCCAGCATTTCCATCAACTTGTCTGGCATATTTGCGGTCATGAAGGCCTTTACGGCCCCGGAAATCTTGTTTGGTTCGCGGGTTTCCGGTAAGGCGCCTGATATAATTTGTTCCACAATAAGATTTCGGTTCTCGTTGTTGTGATCAAGAACCTGCTCGTAAAGCTCTGGACTGCAGCGATCAACGAGATAGCGAGCTTGATCTTTAAACAAAGAATTCCGGTTTGTCACGTCCAAAACCTCTTCGTCACAATTTCCACGCTTGTACGCCACATACGCTAGATATGGATCCCTTTTTTCACAGAAACGCCCAACGATTCTGGAATCGTAGTATGGATTAGACTCCAAAAAATGCTCCGGATTTACATTGCTTTCGACGTAGACTTTAGCAATACCAGAGTGAACGCCAACGTCCGTGGCACCATCACCAACTCGGGACTCGAGAAATGATAATAACATCTTGAGCTTGCCACGCTTCTCCACTTCTTCAACCAGATCTTCTACTGGTACAGTGTTTTTGACGGACATGATTAAATTCTGTATGAAGTCCTCATTCTGATCAAGATCAAGGAGCGCACCTACGACGGCTGGACATTGTAGAGGATTAACTCGCTGCACATAACCCTCAACAAACTTCAATTGCCTGTTCTTGACCATGAACTTCACCATTTCATCGACAAATCCAAATCTATCGCACACGTTGATGAGCGGTCGCGGATCCTTGGGCCTAGTATCCATCAGATACCTTTTAACTCGCTCCGGATCATAAATTGTCGATTCCCGAGTGACTCGCTCAGCCTCCCCATACTGTCCCAAAGTGCAGGCCGCCTCTATAAATTTGAAATGAACTTCTGGGTCCTCTGAAAACCCAATAATTGCCTGTAAGTAATAATACAAAGCATCCTGTTGTTTAACAGCTGCAAATACTTCCATGAGACGCTCGGCACCAATATCATCTGTATGCTTGGCGGCAACTGTCACGCAAAGCTGGAGATTCGCTCTTGGGTTAGAACCGATTAGTTCTTTGATACAATCTAACCTGTCATCCGCAGAAAGATTAGAAAAGTAGTTGGCTAGAAATTCTGGATTGATGACATGAGTGTTTTGCATCACACGTTTCACATCAGCGAGATCTGAGTAGTGCTCGAGGGCATGCTGGAATAAACCAGCCCGCTCGCAAAGCATGGCAATCTTTTGCTTATCAAAGTTATGCCAAATGTCCTGCTGCAAAATGACATCTGCTACCTGAGGTGCATTCATCAAATTGGCCTCAAGCACCTTGGTCTGTAACTCGCCGTCCTCAGGGCGATCTGACTTCAAGTTGTCCAGACAATAGGCAGTAGCCTCTTGTAACATCCCTCTGTTCATAAACGTGTCGAACATAGCGGCGTGATCAATGCCGCTCCTGTCTGTGGCCATATGGGCTGGAACAAGTTGCCCTCCTGCCCCAACACCAGCTTGTTGCAGTGCATTAGCAAGCTCCAAAGCAGCTTGCGGAGAGTGCTGCGACGCCATGTTTACCAGCTCGGTCGCGTTGACGTCAAGCCCAACCTTCTGAGCGTATGGGGCTACTTTCGCTACTTGTCCAATCTGAATGAGAATTTGGATAACCTTTGAATGACTCTTAGCTCTGATGTAAACAGCCAGCGCTAAATTTGGGTTGCTCGGCTGAATGAGATCACCCAGCTGCTCAGAACATTCCAGTTTGTCTTCTTTCAGCCATTTTTCCATAATGTTCACAGAATTCTTCGCCACCAACTGGAGACCAAGCTCGACAGCCTCAATCATGTTCAACTTCCCCCGTTCCAAAAGGGTCTGAAAATATATCAGGAGCACTGACCTTCCGCTCTCGTCTGCTGGTACATTCTTAAACTTTGAAATCGTGTCTGGCGTCCTCAAAGATCCTGCAGGCGAATCTGCAGCGACTAGTGCAGCTTCGCGATACTTTCCGTCTTCGAAGAGCTCGTGGAAATGCTCATTAAACAAATTTTCAGCTCCTGGAAAACCATTCCGAGAAGCCAACCGTGTCGCGAGTTCGACGCTGTTCAGCTTACTCATAACATAGGGCACCACCGCCTCCGGAACGACATTGACGGCAATCACCTTGCCTCGATTTATGCCGACTATACCACCTGTACTGGTCTGTGGCGCGGTAGCAAACACAGTGGTTTCCGAAACCCTATTCATATATAGAGCGCTTCCGCTTTCTAAATCATAAAGATGAACGTATCCCATTTTTGTGATGAGGAATACAATCGCGTACTTAGTAGACGCCTGTAATGCAATTGGAAAATCAGCTGACATCTCCGGCGGGTAGTAAATGTCTTCCATTTTCTTTCCAAACCGTGGAGCGCCTGCAGGTTTCTTGTCGGCATTGACCTCAATTATATGCAGACGCGACTGTCCCGCGGCGGTCTTAGACGCAAACACGAAAAGGGTAGTCAGGTGTCCCTCCAGTGTGATTGTGGCAAAGCACGCTGCGTGCCCTTCTATAGACTGAGAAATTTTCTTCTCCGTTGAATAGAGCTGCATACTTCCCCCTACCTTCCCATCACCAAGTGAAGAAATTCCAACCAGCACCAACCATTCCTCTGACGGGTCAGCACGATAGTTAATAATTTGAGCAGAAGCCAGGGATGCATGACGATCGAAAACCTTGAAAGGCTCAGATGTGGCATCGTCGGCACGCCAATGAAATACAGCAGTGGCCGTGACAACACCAAGCGTGCGTTCCGAAATCCACTTGCAGAAAACGATAGGATCTGACATCACCATAGATTTTAGCTTGGTCTTCGCATCAAAGTCGAAGAGCTGAAGCTGGTTCGCAGCTTTCAGCGCTATGAGACGAGATACTGGATTCATGAGAGCAGCATCTGCAGTGATAGGACGGCGCAAGGGTTGGGCAGGGTTAGCAAGGTCGATGACAACCAAGCTTCCACCTGAACCCCCAGCCGGTGCCTCTCGCACGCAGATGTGCGAATCGGACTCCATAGTGCATGTTGAGAAGGAAAGAGAAGTCGGCGGGACGCCGATCGACGGAAACGCGAGGATCTCATCCAACCGGATGGGTCCAGCCACCATTAGAAGTTCAAAGAGCTGCAATTAGCGCAGCTCACAGTGGTCCCAGAAGCCGGACGAGTTTGAGAGGATTCGGTCAAAGAGGCCGGACGAGGAGGAGACCTAACGAGAAAGCGGCTTGACAACGTATAATTGCACTGATTGGAACTTTGTGCCGGGAGTGCGGGTTCCAGCCAGACATAAAAGCATTGCTCTTTTGCCGTGTAACATTACTTTGCCGCCTGCGAAAGAAATCACACATGACATTGAACATTTGACTGTATTGCAGATTTTTGTATATTTTTAAAATGAATAACACCGGATCAGGTAGTTCGGAAATGCCGCAAACACCAACTGCTGCAGTTACCATGTTGTAACTGTCAGGCAATGTACAGTAGTTCAGGCTATCTGACAGAGTTGCACAGTGGCGATTCCAATCACACGTGTACCATAGTTAAACTAATCTTTCTGCCTTTTCCATTTGACTTTTTTTTAAGATCTACATAAATTCCAGATCCCCTCGTTTGTGATGCCCGTAATCAGGTTATTTTTGGTACTTGCGCGTGTTCATCTGCCAAGTTTGTGAACGGCGGCGTAATAAATTTGGTCTGAACGCGGTTTGGGTGTAGCAATCGTAGGTTGTAGTGTTGACAGGCGGAAGTTCTTCTTTCAAATATCTAGGTCTCAAATACTTTTGCGAGGAAGTGATACGTGCTGTCTCTTCTACTGCAACAGGCGTGTGAAGTCATGGGCTCCGAGAAGAAGAGAAGGAGAAGAGAATCCGAAGATGCTGGAAAGACCCCGGAACGACTTGACAAAGCAGAGCGAAAAAGGCTCAAGCGTCTACAAAAAGAGATGGGGAATCCATCGACCTCCATGCCTGGTACCGACCCCGCAGACTCTGAAACGGATGTTCCGGCTCTTGTCTCACCAATAGCAACTCGTAAGTTTATGCGAGTATTCTCAATATGTAGCCGCCGTCGCACACAAACAGCCGTATCTCTAACCTCTCTTTTCTTCATTTGTATTCCTCATGCAGCAATGGCTGGCCGCAAACTTACTAAAAAGATTTTTCGCCTGATCGAGAATGCCGCTAAAGTGAAGTGCATTAGGAGGGGGATAAAAGAGGTTGTCATAGGATTGCGGAAAGGAGAAAGAGGCGTTGCTATTCTTGCCGGAGATGTCTTTCCTGTCGACGTCATCGCTCACATGCCTCTCTTATTCGAAGAAGCGAACGTCCCGTACTGCTTCGTTGCCCGTAAGAGCGAATTAGGTGGAGCAGGCTTAACGAAAAGGCCCACAAGTGTTGTCCTGGTGGCGTCGAAGAAGGGAGATGACAGCGTTGCGGATGAGTTTGAGGACATCAGGAAGGAAGTTGCCTCCATTCAGAATCTGTTTTGAAGTGTTCAACTTAAAGACCTGCAGCAGCATGATACAGATGAGCTTATTTCCTGAACACGTATAAGTCTGTCTGTTCATTCTAGTGATGTTATACTGGTTCTCTGGACCCGATGGCATGGCGAAAAATAGTCTGCAAAAGCGAGCATGTGTTGGAGCACAAGTGATTTCACCTGCTATTGCCGTTGGTGGCAAAGTCAGCCATTTGGATCCTGGTCCGAAAATACCGCGGAGAGCATGTATTTGATTGCGCGCTGCCGGCGACAAGACAAACGCTGGACAACAGTGGTGGTGGAGTAAGTGTACTGTGCAGTAGGGACCTTTCAACTGTTATGCGGTGTGCATGAAATCTCGCGATTTGCAGAGCTCGCACATGGATGCGTTCAGGTCTGTCTGCCTTTCAGAAGGCAGGCGATTCGAAAGCACCACCAATTCATACATTTCTGGCAATCGGTCCTAGCTTTTTTCCCACATCATTTCTTCTTGACATACTTCTATGAGCGCCTGTTGGCGTTTGCAGCTTTTAGTAGAGTAGCCCTCTGTTAAGAATATACGCCTTTCTTCGCACTCTACACGCTGATGGAGCCCGGCTGATGGTTCTACCGTTCCGCCTACCGTGGGCTTTCGTCAGTGATGTTTTCCAAACCCACTCAACGCGCCGCGAACGAAATTCTTCTCCATCTCAATTCCTACTAACATTTTCTTAGCATCCCTGTGATTTGTAAGGGGATTTTAGTTTTAACCATCATTGAGTGCAAGAGAAAAACCGCATGTTCAATTCAGTTTGTCGAATCGCTGTCCTGCTTGCGGACTGACTGGTCGCGTGGTCCTTCAGTGGGTGCTGCCAGGGTTGGCAAGGCCTCGTCGCTTTGGTTCAATCAAGGCGACGACCATGGCTTGTGTTTCAGTATAAGTATCCCAACATTTTACAACGTCTCACTTTCGTGTCTTTGCACCAAATATAAACGAACCCAATGAATCGCCATTAGGTCTCATAGATCTTGTCGTCATGCTTCTTTTTGGGATAGACGGCCTTCGTACTGCCACTGTACCCGTTGTAGTAATATTCGTAGACGTGTCTGAAGTTAACGATCTGTGGAGTTTGGCCTGTGGACTCTCTCGCTTTCGACTTTGCGATCCAAATTCTCTATCCCATGTCTCCAGCTGTTGTATCTGCTTTGCGTTGCTGGACGCACGTACAATTCGAAGCGCCTGTTCAAAATCTCTCATCTCACATGCTCTCACTTCTGAAGCTTGCACTTGCGAAACCCTCGGTCCTAATTCCCTCAGCGGCATTAGTGATGCTTCACGGCAAAGTGCTTTTAAGTCCGAACCTGAAAAATGTTGTGTCTTCCGCGCCAACGTTCCCAGATCGGAATCTGTCACCACCCACCGCACGTCCTCATTTCTCGCAATCAATTTTCCAAGAAACTCGCGGCGACCGATGCTATCGGGAAGTGGGACGTATATTCGCCTGTCAAGCCGCCGGCGCACCGCGTCATCCAAGTCTTGCGGACGGTTTGAAGCTGCCATCACGTACACCTTATCATCCGCCGCTCCTATGGCTCCGTCAAATTGGGCCATGAACTCCGTTTTGAGCCTCCGCGATGCTTCGTGTTCGCTGTTGGACCTAGAACCAAGTATAGAATCGACTTCATCAATGAATACAAATGAAGGCTGTCGTTCTCTCGCGACCTGAAATAGTGCCCTGACCAAGCGCTCCGACTCGCCATGGAATTTACTGTTCAAACTGGATGCAGAAATAGAGAAGAAGGTTGCCTTAACATTGCTCGCAACAGCCTTTGCAATCAGTGTTTTCCCAGTCCCCGGCGGTCCAAAAAGTAGAATTCCACGCCCAGGGGCACGCAGACCTCTATACAAATCTGGCCGCAACGCCGGTAGGACAACCATTTCATTTAACGCCTTCTTCGCATCCTCCAGTCCGTATATATCTTCCCACTTCACAGGAGCCCCGCTATCCATAATTTCCCCTTCGATTGCTTTGACAAGAGGATCATCCAGAGACACTTTCGTAGCCGGTCTTGCTACCAAAGCGGTGCTATCTGCAGAAGAAGGGATACTCTTGTATGCACCGAGGACGAGCCTTCTTGCATTCACGTTTTGCAGATGCGTCGATAGAGCCGACCATGTTTTGATGACATCATTGCGCTCGTGATGAGCGAGCTTCCGAAAGGCGGGCGAAGCAGGGGCATAAGCACGTACGTAAGAGCTGAGAAGGGCCGCGGCACGGTTGTAGGCCAGTGCAGCCTGCGAGAATTTGCGAGCTTCGTCGAAGGATACTGCAAGGCTTGTTTGATGACGTGCAGTAGTTGAGAGGGTGCAATGAATTTTGAAAGCTTCCGAGCTTTGCATCTGGAGCTAACGGGGAGCGAACAGGGGTATACGGACACCAGTTGTATCGTTCGAGTGATGTGCCGACGAATGTTTAAATGACTTTCAGAATAGCGCACAGACACGAAGTCCTCAAGGTGTTGCACAGGTTGGTGCGTCTCAGATGTGTGAAACGAAACTGTCTCTCAAATCTAAAATGCAAACATATCTATTTCGAAAAACCGCGACATGTGCATACCAGGTCGACTGTCCAACAGATACTACATTGATTTAACTTAGATTACAAGTAGCAACAAAGCAAGCATGAAGAGCAGATTGCTGTCCCTTCGTGAAATTTAGAACGCCCGGCCAGACAACGGAAGTTTCTCCAGCAAATCACAGTGGACCTTAGATTTTGTTAATTTTTATTTCACTGGATATGTTGTCATACTGTAGCTACACCAATCGTATATTTCCTACACATTTAGTCAAGAAGTTTTGGCACGATTGTAGATAATCGGAGTAAATACATCTGAAGTACACGATTGATGTAGTTGTGACAGAATGCCCTGCCCAATAGACACCACACCAATATTTAATTAGTGCCAGTGTACAATTAGTATCACTATACAAATAGTGTCCCATACACTATTTAAATTCTGGAGACCTGGAGAATTTACTGCAAGAACTCATCGTAAAGCATCGAGAACATCTGGGCAGGCAAAAGCGAGCAGCAGAGACGACGGGACAGGATCCGATTCAAGAGATATTGATCTGAATAAATCTACTGCGCATCTGGCGGAAGCGGACAGCGGTAGCAGCTTGGATGAAGGTAGAGGCGAGGTAGACGAGCATGGTGACGAGAATTGATTGAATGACTTCGAATCTCTTATAATGGTACATTATTGTGCAAAATGAAACCCTGTTTTTGGGATGTGAACCGTTGTGGAGGGTTCATTTGTGAACCCGTATTTTGAGGCCAATGGATTAGGGTTAGGGGGTTCGGGGAATAGGGATTGGGGAAATAGATGTTTTCTAAAGGAATAGGGGATTGGGGTATGGGGATAGGGGGGATGGAAAGTACTTGCGAACTAATTGAAAAAACACCTGAATGTGCAGGATGAAATTTTCTGCGTTATCAGCCCGCAAAGAGGGTTCATTTTTCTGGTAATGGTTCAGTTGTTCTCTTTGTAAAGTGTTTTCGTGTGACCATGTTGGATATGACTGGTACCATGTCTGCGACAATGCATTGCTGCTGTCGAGACACAAATAGTAGAGAGTACGCAAACTGAATTCTGCAATAATTTTGTCAGAATTTTGCAATACGTATGACAGCTGTAAAATAATACAGAGGTCTGCAACTACTGTATCTTGTTGGCAAAGTGGCTGAAAAGTACTTTGAAGGGGTCACACTCGTACTCATTTCAGTGCTACTTTTCTGAAAGCGTATTATGAAATACAGAATTCTACAGGTGGATTTCAGAATTGGAAATTCTGCATTGCTGTACTTTACGGTCTCATTTTTCATTGCAGAAATTCGTTAGGCGTAAACTCTCTAGTGTAGCTTTCACCAATTCCCTACTGCAGTATTAGTATACGTGACACTATTTAAACTGTATTCAAATAATGTCAGTATATGAATAGTATACCCTACTCTATTCAAATACTTCCGCGGAAAATTCAAGTGTACAATTAGTGTCCAGCGACACTAATTACAACTATTGGTGTAGCTATCTAGTGCCTAGTGGACGTTTGGCCTCATATAAGACCGAATTTTGCGGAGATATAAAAGGATCAAGAAGACGTCCACTTTCGCTGTTTTTCGTATCTACTTGGAGGTCTTTGAGTACTCTATTCTAGCAGAGTGAAGCTGTAGAAAAACTCATCCAACTTTTTGCTCAGTCAGGGTTTTAGTGCAACGGAGTACGCTACCCGTTGTTTTGGTATCATAGAAGGGGGTGAGGTAAATTACACGTACAACAACTAGCATCTTCATCATCCGTATTATATAATTTACACATTTTCTCGATGGTCAGTTGGCCTTATATGAGGCATAACTCGGTGTTCAATAGACACTCTAGATCGAAGGCAAGTATTACTCTGTGCGACCTGTCAACGTGAAATGTGGCAAAGATTGTTCAATGCATCAATGAATCTGTATTATCCATTATACAGTCCTGCCAGCAAGGTTATGGAGAAACAGGGTTATTAGAGGATACTAACGATAATTTTTAATTTAAAGCCCAGAACGTACAGTAATGGTACAGTATATCATTGTGTAAAACCAACCCCTGGTATTGGAATGTGGATCGTTATGGGGGTGGTTCATTTCTGAGCCCTGTATTCCGAGTTCCATCGGTTAGGGTTAGGGGATTGGGGGGGTAGGGATTGAGGAATTACGAGTTTTATAAAGGATTAGGGGTGAGGGGGCTCGGGGTAGGAGATTGGAGAGTACCTATGAATTCCTTGAGAAAAAACACCTGATTGTACAGTACACGGTACATTTTTCTCCACACCAGCCTGCAATGGGAGTTAATTAAGCTGGTCATGCATGAGCATCTTGAAGAAATGTAAACAGATGAGCAAAATTATACAATTGCACCGCTAGCAACTCGGTATGCGCGAAGCATTAATGCAATAACCATACATATGTAAAGTCTAAGCAGAAGCAAGATGTCAAAGCTACTACATCAGTAGAGCAATGTGTAAATAAGCCCGAAGCCATCTGTATATGTGAGAAAAGAAAAGGGAGGCAAGCGAATAAAGGAAGAAGAAGAGAAAGACTTCTTAAGCCACTTTTGCCTGCTACTGTACTTTGCCTGAATACGTTAATCCCCGATACCCTCCGTTGCAGCTGTAGTAACCAGTCCACAACATCGCACATATAACAAAAGTACAGTATTAGTTACAGCCCAATATCCCAGAACATTCCACCTGTACTTGTCGAGTATATGAGGACAGACAAGATATTATTGAGTATGCCCCATCTAGAGAGGATGAGTCTGATTATTTCAATGTGAATACTATTTTGAGGGAGAGGTAAAAGGAATACCATTTTGGGAATATTCGGAAGAGACATAGTTCACAGCACTGAACTGAATGATGGTAGTAGAGAGTACTTCAGCACTGCTTCATGTGCACAACACATTCATCAAAACAGAATCACGAATAAATAAAACATGACAGAGTTTACTCGGGTTATTTTCAACACCCGGAGACGGAGCAAGATCAATACTACAATCAAGTCAAGACGTGTTTAAAGAATCACGCTGTTAGTTCCAAACGCGCGTTTGCATCTACATCTACTGAATTTGGAATCAGTCTCTCCATTCTACGACTGCTTCAGAAGAAGCCGTGCCGTGGTTCGCAGGTTCTGTGTAGACACTAGCCCAACTAAGGCCGTTGTCTATTGATAAATTATCAGGGCCTAGCTAGTGTCTATTGGACATTGAGTTTTGCCTCATATGAGGTCAACTCTGGCCTCTTATGAGGCCAACTGACCACCGAAAAAGTATGTAAAATATATAGTTCGTATGGTGAATATGCTGGTTGTTGTACGTATAATTTATCTCACCCCCTTCCATGATATCAAAACAAAGGGTAGCCTATTCCGTTGCACTAAAACTCTGACTGCGCAAAAAGTTCGCTGAGCTTTTCTACAGCTCACTCTGCCAGAATAAAGAACTCAAAGACCTTCAAGTATATATAAAGAACAGCGGAAGTGGACGTCTCCTTGGTACTTTAATATCTCCGCGAAATTTGGCCTCATATGAGGCCAGATGTCCAATAGACACTAGGTCCTGTCGAAATATACGACATCTGAGAGCCTGCATTTTGACAGTACTAACAGGCCAACCCGTGCAGACCTCTGTTCCTCATATACTGTACTGCTGCAATGGTACTACAGTACACTGTACATCCCTGAGGCAATGAACCGAACTTGATGCTACTGTAGCTAAGCCGTAAAACCCGGTAGTAGAAACGGATGGCGCCATTGGCTGTTGTACAACATCGCTGTAAACAATCTGCTTCGTTCGAATCTTAATTGTTTTGAATATACCATAGTGTCTCATCTTTCAGAATACCCGAATACTGTAATGCACGGTATCCTCGATTTTGGGCCGGGACGAAAGTCAAAGCATTCGTAGACGGAAGGAAAGGCAGAAAGCAATTTACGAAATATCCCAAGGTCGAGATGGAACAGCTGTGATTCCTTTCGTAGTGCAGAATCGTCGATCTCATCTGCGTCGATCGTCAGACTTTGGGCTGTTTTATTTTCCTATTCCCTAGTTACGCATCGAAGTAGTCTGGGAGTCTGCGGCCAATGTTTACAGATGTTTTTCGGTAGTATGGTATCGTTTTCTATGAAGGCGGCTCGCTACAAAACATACATATCACTGTAACCTTACAACTTGTCTAATACGACACTTTCTACTTATCCAACTGAGTTCAGTTGTCTAGCCAGAAAGCCTTTCTCATCCCTAGGAACTCTTAAACCCATACAGCGATTTTCAGGCTTTGTTTCTCGCTCCCTACCTTCTCGTCATTCCAACCTACCACTACCATTCAAGTTGGGTCCCATCCGATATGTGTTTCGCATCAACCCGACCAGTACGTTGATCTATAGATTGTGTACTGCTACAACGGCCTTCTGTTTCTAATTTTGTACTATTATCATTTTTGCGCAGGGAAAACCATACAAGAGTCTGTATATACTTTGTTCGCAACTCTCTCACGTGTCTGTGGGGTTGGATTTGGGTTTCTGTAACCTTTTTTTGGGTTTGTTGTGAACTGTAAACATCTTCCGTTCTTTGAACGACTCAAAGTGGGAAAATGGTGCCCTGCGGAGTTCACCCGAGTGTCATCTCGCGTTCACAATCCTAATGTCGTTTCTTCTCTTCTCGAATGGCTTTTACACCAGGATGAGGTTCAGGTTACATTGGTTAAGTACTAGACTCCCGGGAGGGAAAAACTGATTGCTTACAGTCCTAATACGCATTGTTGCTTCTGATTGCGATGTTCACAGCGAAGAAATGTAAAATTGGATAAGTGCCCCCCTTCTGTGATGTCCCATGATGTTAAACATGTTTCTCCGACTCTGAAACCCGGAATGTCGACAAATGCTTTGCTGCTTTCTAAAAGCAGTGAGTACAGCAGTGTTGTTCATACAGTCGGAACTTTCTCGCATGTGGTAGTATGATCGAAAACGTTTTCAAGGTCAGTGTGAAATACTGAGACGCATTTAAGTTCGTTCTTTGTTAACAGTCACACTGAATTGCAGATTGCCATATCCATCGAAAATTTTACTTCGAAGTAAATAAGAAGCTGTACTCTTTCAAATTGATGTTGACTTGATACGCGGCTGGATTTTCACCCCTCTTAAAGCAAGGGAATGTAAGGAAAAGTAGTAGTTGAAAGGGCGACCATGGACTGAAGAATCAGAACTTCGGGCTTGAATTTATGTTTTCTGGAGCTCACTCATCAGTCGTTCTACGAATAACAGAACCAGCAGTACAACTTACACGAAATCAGGCTACCCCTAAAACAAAACTCACAGCATATTCACTTGCTCTTGAATATGAATGGGCGTGTTTATGGTGCCTTGTCGTATACGTACAGACTTTCGAACCGCTGTAACTGTGATCCGAATGTCTTTTATTAGTACTATATACTCAAAGGGACGGCGTTGGCCATTCTAAACTGTCCCAACAAAAAATGAATATCCTCAACGATATTCGAACTGCCGGTCTGCCCAGGGAAAGGACCTGCTCCATTCAATTTCTATAAGTACAAAATCAAATACCTTCAGGCCCTCCGATTCTAGTCACCTGTGTGTTCACAGTTTCAGATATTGGCAACATCACCTGCGTTCCATTGAATTCTCAAATACTTTCTAAGTGTCCATCAGTGTGTAATAGGATAACCGATACAGCTCCGCAGAGGATTTGCAGCAATCCGTCTGAGGATAATTCAGAAAGGTGAAAGTGAATGGCCAAATTTGCATTCTGTTTGTGTCGAAGTGGGAGAGTGTATCCTTCACTTTTAATATCAGCCATAAAAGGGTATCGCTTGTCATTCGTATTAAAAATATGCTAGGTTAGCCATATCATGGTCAAGGAAATGGAAACATATTTCAAGGCGACAAGGATCATGCAAAACTAATCAAAATAAGGAAAGCTTCCATTCCGTAATGGTCGGAAATCTACCCGCGTTTAACTTTCTGAAAAGCCATACGACTGCAAATTAGATTATTGGAATCTATTCTACCTCAGAATGTTGTAGACAGCTATTGGATTAAAGAAATTTCTCGTACTGGGGGGTGACGACAGATCTAATATGTTGGCTTCCAAGACCAACGCAGCATTGTAACCGGATTTCAGTTATTCCTCTTGGATCCTATGAGCGACCCACGGATGTTCTCGGGAAGCATGCTTCTCCAATCTAGATTAACATATGTTCATTCGTTTTGGGGGCATCGAAAAAGCTGTTTCCAAACATCACCATCGATGTATCTCTCGACAACTCAACGGGCACGGTGCATACCCACTACTTCATACACAGGGCAGATTCTGCCATCATCTGCACGCAGGTACTCAATGAGCCCCCCTAATCCATCCAAAAGCAAATAATATGATCAAGATAAGGACAAATATGGCCAATGCTGCTTTACAACTCGTTATTTTCAAAAGCCACATGTGAGTTCTCGAATGCTTGAAGTGGATTTAGTTGCTCCTCTAATTGAAGTGCTATAAACAGAACCTGCCGCGGTGTGAATATTATCTGTGCTCAATTGTTTTTCCATGACCTCTCTGATAGGGCCCTGTAAATCTTTAATTTGAAAGTGCATAACAACATAGAGGATATGTTAGATTGCAATAGACTACGGTTATGCAGGTCATATATGCACTGTAGGGGTGACTATTGGAGATAGTGAAGTATTGACGTCATACGTCTTTACCTCTAGCTAGTACTGAGTCGTAGCACATACGCGGCTGACCTTCAAGCAATGATTGTTGTTGCTTTTCGTCCTAGATGTTCCATTGCACGGGGTTACGGCCTTGTTTCCAACCTCTGCGGATCGTTTTCATAACACTCCTATAATTAAGCATATGCACATCGTGGTCCCATTCTCTCTCGGAAAGAGTCGTCTAATTACATGAAGTAGATTTTATAACCGATTTGTCGCATATGCCCACATGAAACTAAGCGAATATATTACACAATTCAAAGAACATTTGCTTTCACAGATACTGCCATGATTCCTTGCTCTTTGAAGGGATGTGGCCTGTCATGGAGAGCCTCAGTTCGCTACTAATGTACAAATTTCCGAACCTGGATTCTCCGCTGAGTTTGTCTTGACGTGCGGATTGAAGCGATGTCCAAACCGTCGCCTATAAGTTAGTTACCTTTCTACAAGCTTCAAACTGTAAGTATAAAACTGCGAGGCTGGAGAAGCTTGCTGAACAACCTTCAATATCATATCATCACAGTTATGACTGTTTCAGTCAGTTCCCCAAACTGTGGGATGACTGCTGCATATTCTCGAGCGTACTGCGAATTTGCATCACACCTGTACTGGTTACAGAATCTACAGCACGTGCGGATTGAGTAAGATATTGCGGAGAGGCTGATAGCTGAGTCGTAACACAGGTCACTGCAACACTTCTCCATTTCTGATGAGCTTTTGCTTGCGCTCGGTTCCATTCTCCATCCTTCCCCGCAACGTACGGAGGACCTTCCGCTTGCGAAACCATCTTTCGTACTATTGGCTGCTATTTCCCTTTTGGGGAAGCTTTGGACATCTACATCATGAGATGGAAACGCCCTACGCCCTTTGTTCGCTAACTTGGTTCGAATTGATTTTAGCGTTGATGGATTGAATAGCACAGTGTCCCAGGATAAAAATTCTGTAATGCCTTCACTTGATACCCGAAACTCTCCTCCGACACCCCATGATCGATACATAGACATTCCTTCGATAATGGGCTTGAAATGATTCCTGACATCCGACCTTCGCAGAGGCATGATCGCAGAAGAATTGATATTCTTGGTCAAAATTGCTGCTTGGGTCGCATACAGAGGCCAAAGCACAATAGGAACTTTTAGCTCTCGTCTGGCTTGAAGCATGCAGCGCATCCCATTGAATAAAAAGGCGCACGCATGAAGGAAAATCTGAAATGAATCTTTCTCAGAGACACCTAGAAGCCGCAAGCGGACCACAAGGGCGATGACATCTGTGGCAAAAGCAGTTGCAGATACGAATGTAGCATTCGCAGTTCCAAATTTCCAAAACTGGTAGCACGCTTCCGGGCGTCTTGGATCGTACAGAACATCAAATGTAGATGTAAACGAATGACGAAAAGATGGATAAACTGCCTTTGGTGCACTGGCGAGGTGCGGCACAATCATAGTTGCAAAATTTGATTGTAGACCTTTCTGGAGTGTCGTAGAGATGGCCGGAAGGATCGGATAATCTCTTCGTGGCAAGTACGATGGAGGTGTTCCACGTCGTTTCAACAATTGTACTGCTTTCTTCAAAGAATATAGGCCTCCATCTGGAGCAATAAGGCTTTCAATGAAGCTCTTAGGATAGCAAACGCTGCCAAGGGAATCTGCAGCCTCATCATACTTAGCGGCATAGCGCCCAAGTTTGCCTAGAAATTCGATGTACAAATCACAAACATACTTTACGGGAACTCCACGCTGCAATTCCTCAACCGAAGCAAAGAACATCTTTCTGCTGAGATGTGCTCCTTGCACACAGTTCTTGTGAATATTTAGAACAGATCCGTTGACCAAATATGCTTGGTTACTTGAAGTGGTCACAAGAACTGCTACATACACCACAGCGATGTAACGGTAGCTCATACTGCCCCACGTCACCATTTTTTGAACTGCGTCTTCTTTTAGAGCCTTAAAAAAGAGTCTTTCCTCGACCTGATATCGATCTCACAGAGTGCTGCCCCGGGGGGGGGGGGGGGGTGCGGATCTCAACTTTTCACGGGGCGTACCTGTTTCTAGACAAGTTTGCGTTGGGAGGCGGATTTGTTTTGTGAACGGGCATCGAGTCAAATAAATCCCGGTTATATACTCGCGAATGTTATCCTTTCGTAAAGCATGCATTTGCACTCACCGTAGCCGACGTTTGGCGGTTCTAATGGTTCTCCGTGACTCAAGAGCGAACGATGGTACAGAAAATATCCATATCGAATTGCAGACCCGAAGTCATTACTAAAAAAAAGCATGTGTAGAGCACAGGTTCAACTGTGCGATGCAGATTTCGTTGCTTTTGATGCGAGCCACCGGTTGACGTATATCTTGCTTTATCTCGGTGCGACTGGACGAGAAAAATCGTACTACTCCACATGCGAACCGGTTCAAAGGCGCATCTATGTTTCAATAGAACTTGATCACCGTTTCAATCGTCATCTGCAGACTAATGACCAGTAGGTAGGGCGAAATTGCGACAGAAACGTGGGAAACGAGATTGAAGGACATACGTTCCTCGACAAGACAGGAGTTGACACGAAAGTTCTGCCAGCGTGAAAGAAGATATGAATTCACCACCTTTCCGCTCTCACAAATTATCACCACTGTCGTGTGGTATGGTACTGAGACCAAATGTCGGAATACGTAGCCTGCTGGCAAAAACACGAAATATGCGGGCCAAGCTGTGAAAAACTGCGATCCCTCCTATTCTTCCTGTATTCTGTTGTTTTAATGTGACAGGGTTTATAGTCGACACCTTTGACGAATTTGTATCCATATACACATCCTCGCGGACAAATTTTAGTCATGAATCCTGTCCTGGCCCCACTCTCACGAAATCCGCTGTCTTACTTTCGCCTGCTCCCAGCCAGTCTCCGAATGTATACAATAAACCAAATATCGAAAATGACACATGCACATTGTAGCACATGCTTACGGTACAGGAAGAAGAGATCATATCGAAGATTAAGAATCAGAGTGTTTATAGCACATTGCACACATGTAGCTGGACATGCGTATAGTGTTCCTTCTCGATGGGTGCTGCCTGACCGATCTAGGTCAAAATCACTGATAATGACTCGCACCCCTACAGTTCGAAGCGACATTTTGTGATTTCGTGATAATGTCTCTACAAACGCCAAAGCTGGGTTTTGCAGCAGTGAGGCGAGTGTAACTAGCTGAGACAGCGAAACATGTCGGGATACTGTTGATGGACAGGTGACTGGAAATGGCACGAAACTCTCGCTTAGAAAAAGGTTCAAACTATCACATACAAATGACCGACGGGGGAGCTGTTGACAGGAGAGAAGCTGCACGTCCCAAGTGGTGTGGGCAACGACTTGTCGGAATCGGAGGTCCTGATTTGTGGCGACGAGAAGTGGGATGCAAACGCAACCTCAAATGAAATGTGTAGCTCATGTCCCTTCCATGGTACGCTTGGAGTCGAAAGCGGCTGCGCTCTTCGGGTCGAGAGGACGACAGCATATGTGATCTTCATGTCCACCGCTAACAACCGAAGAGCCGCGTTGTTCTCATTCAAAAGAAAGACTGCTGTGAAACATGTTGTCCTTTACATGCTTGGCAGATCGATTATGGAGGTGGATCTCGTCCCGATAGTGTGCATTGGTGTTGCCTACGTGTGCTGCCGTCGGAAGATGTCTCAACGTGATTAACGGTGCAGGTACCAAGTTTGCAGACGTGTGCCGCATTAGCGAGGAAGGATCTCTTTGGAATTAGCTAGAGCTGGTGCAACGCGGATAGCGCTGGGAATAAGCTTCCCCTAAAGATCTTACTGTACGCCGGGTATGTATGGCGTCGAACAGAACACTCCAGACTGCTGTTACAATATTTCCAGCGAAAAAGAGCCGTTTCAGATCAGGGGTGGTCCTTGGCCAATGACTCTGGCAGAGTGGAGTGAAAGAAATATTTAGACATTCGATACACGTGTACAGGGCAAGGGCGTCAACCTTACTAGACTGGACTACACAGTACAGTAGTAGAGACCCTGACGCAGACCTTTGAGATCACAAAGCTGTGGTCCTAGCGTTGTGCAGTAATCCCGGGTTCGATTGAGCGTGTGGAATGATGTTTTCAGTAGTCGTTCTTGAACACACATTTTCGCAACTTTGTTTCTCTATTCGCTTATTGGCTACTGGACAGTTTCTCACGTGTTTCCGTACCCGTTGGAACACACATCTGATGATGACCAGCCAGACACGTACCGTACAGTATGCGAATCCACTCCCGGCGACAGCCGACCCGAGACTGTGCAAATACAGTACAGTGGGCACTATCATTCCTACGATCAGAAGCGGGGCTCTTCACACTCCAGCACCCTCACAAAATGTTTCACGAGAAAGCTCACGCAGCGTCCTTAAGACTCCTCACTCCCCGTCCGCCCCCATTCCACGCCTCTCCTCTTGCATCTTGAACGTTGGTGACCTTCCGAGCTATAACCCTCCCAACCTTTTTTTCTCCTTTTCTTAAATCTTGGCCACCTCTTAAAACACCGATTGCCTCTGCAACATTTGCAAACTGTATGCAGTAGACTCGCGGTGTGTAACCTTTTTCTTCACCCATCCGACCACCATGTCGCACTCGGAAGACTGCTCCCTCCTACCCCATCACCCGCACCCCTCTTCTCCGCAACCTCCTCTCTCCCGCATTCTTCATTCCGCACACACCTCGCGCCGTCAGCTCAGCCTCCTGTGTGCCGTCTTGCTCACTGCCGGACTGGTTCTCTCCTACCCGCCACCCGCTGCGCTACACGGCGAGGCTTTTTGGGTGGAGCGTAGTGCAGAACGTGTTGTCGGAGGGCATGACAAGAACTGCTCGAGCCCGACATTTAAGAAGGAGACGCTCAAGCTGGTTCGCGAGGTGACCTTTGCGGCCATTTTCATGCACGACGCGCTCGTCAAGTTTGAGGCTTCGGCCGTTGCGCTGCGGAGAGGGGTACCAGAGTTGTTTGTAGCGTTTGTCCATTGCTC
>JAUKWC010059495.1:0-38171 GCA_032356245.1 Endocladia muricata | reverse complement strand
ACTTCAAACCAGTACTCCACCTCCTCCACCTCTTTCCCAAATGCCACATAAACCTCCCACATGCCCCCTCCTTCCCCCTCCCACATGCTCACCCCCCTCTCCAACCCCCCTTTATCCCCCACAACACAGACCTCATCCCCTGCCCCAACTCTTTCCGCAAACACTGCAAACCTCGCCACATAACCGCCCCTCCCTCCCACCATTGCCTCGGTCGCAGCCGCACTCACCCTCGCCTCTGCCACCTTGCCTCCCCCTCTCCCCTCCCTCGCCCTCCGAAACACCACTTCCGAAAACGCCGCCGTCCCAAAAACCTCCCTCGCCGCATCCGGCTGCTCCCGAAACGCATCCCGCACCAACACATCCTCGCCCACCGGCGCCACGACGCGCGGCAACTCGCGGCGCGACCCGCACTCCCACGTGAGGGCACCGTCAGGCGCCCGTCGCGCATAGGTGTACGTTGGGGGAGACTCGGCAGACAACGAGAAAGGGAGGGCCACGTTGGCAGTCCACACGCCGGGGGCCTCATAGGAGAGGGCGACGGCGCGGGAGGGGGACAGAGAGCCCAGCGCGGGGGTGCTGCCGCAGAGGAGAATGGAGTCGCCGTATCGGGTGGAGGCGGTGACGCTGAAGCGGAGAGTCTGGGATTTGGGGCGGAGAGGGGGCGGGGAACAAGGAAGGGAGGCCTCGAGAGAGAGGGCGGCCAGGTTGCTTGTTGCGGGGGGCATGATGGGCACGAAGGCAGAGAGAAACAAAGGACGTGTGACGCGGGGTCGAAGCGGGTTTGAGAGGACTTTTGATACGAGTGCGGACAAGTCGGGAGCAGGTCCGCGTCAAGGGAGAGAGATACTCTATGGAAAGAGTTGGGAGAGGGCGGAGGGGGGGGAAGGGGAAGGGGAAGGGAGAGCGAATGATGCGGATAGCGGCAATGAAATGGGAGGGATGGGACTTTAACCAAAGGGGCAGCAGGAGCGGCAGGAGCAGCAGGAGCGGCAGGAGCGGCAGGAGCGGCAGGAGCGGCAGGAGCGGCAGGAGCAGAAGACTGGCGGGAGGGGGTTAGTGGGGACAGGGAGAGAGCGAGTGGGATAACTGGCGCATTGCTGCATGCGCGCAGTGATTGGTGGCAGAGGGAATCCGCGAGATATTTCAAAGCGCCTCGCAGCAAAAGGGGTGCGTGTGTGCGTGTGTGTGTGTTTGGGGACGGGAGAACATGTTGCTGACTGACACTGCTCCCGCAGGAGCGCACATGCGCAGCGCCAACAAATCCGGCGACCCGGTCGCAGACGTACGCGCGCGGCCAGGCAGGCGCAACCAGCAACGCCGCTTGCCACTTTCGAGTGTACTACCTCTCCAGGGAGTCTTGTTTCGGGTAGGGAACAATGCACCTGCCCCCATGAACCGTGTGTTGCGACAACAACGGCCAGTGTGCATGCCCCGCCCCGTCGGTCTGTGCGTCGAGTTTCGAACTGTACAAACTGTACCAGGGTGCAACCTCCTTTCAAAAGGCATGGGGAAATGAGATGCGGCCGGCAGTCGTGCGCCGCAAAAGCTGCAAGCGCGTTCGAAACGAGAACCTGACTGGGAATGTTCTGTCGAATGCTGGCGCCAACACCAACGCAGAAGCAGTGGTGTGCGTTGCAGCGTAGAGCACGTTGCGTCGTGGGTAACGCGACGCTGCACAAGGCGCAACTCGTCTCGTTCCTTTTGACAGTCGAGCAAGTTGCGATCAATCCGACCGTTTCTAGGCAATGAAACGTGTACATGTGTATATTCTGCAATGCAAAGCTCAGCCCTTTTTGGTAACCTTGTACCATTGCAGGACTGCGCAGTACAATACTGTATGATGCGGACGGATTTCTCAAGGCTGTAAAGTATAATGCCCAACCCCCTCTTCAATGGTATTACTGTAAAGTGCATTCGCCATTAGGCTCCAGCGTGCAATACCGTCATGTCACTGCTGTGCCCACAGTGGAGGGGGGGCGGTTCATTGCGCTCGTCGCACCCCGCCCACTCCCCGTCCCTTGTACGATCTGTATCTCTATCCGCTCCCTTCTCCAACGCGGCTTCGTCTACTTCCTCGTCCGTCTCCTTCTCCCTCTCCTCCTCATCCTCACCCTCATCCTCCAAATATACCTGCTCGTCCTCAACCTCACTTTGTGCTCGCTCTCATCACTCTCTGTGTCTCTGTTCCTCTCCTCTCTTTCGTCGCCCTTTTCCTTCGTTATCCTGTGCCTGCATCATTGAGACCCCCCCTTCCGCTTCATCATGGCTGAGGAAACAACTCCCCCACCCCCTCGTCCCACCGACGGCACTACTCCAGACCCCGCCTCCAACGACCCCAAAGCAAAGCCCTCGGATGACCAGGACGCGGAGCTATCCGAGGAGGATCGCGCCCTGAAAGAAAAGCTTCACCTCATGGTGGAACGTGCGCAAGACTCGGACCCGACGGTGCAGCGCATGGCCCTGGAGAGCATTCGCGCCGAGATCCGATCCGCCACCTCGTCCATGACCTCGGTTCCAAAGCCCCTCAAGTTTCTGCGCCCGCACTTTGAGCCATTGAAGGCCATTTACGCCCACAAGGCCCCGCAGCAGAGTCGTGAGGCGCTTGCGGATGTGCTGTCGGTGCTCGCCATGACCATGGGCGATGAGGCGCGCTGCGAGAGTCTGCGGTTCAAGTTGAGAGGGAGCGACGAGGCGCCGCATTTGTGGGGGCATGAGTATGTGCGCCATCTGGCGGGCGAAATTGCGCGCGAGTTTACAAATCTGCAGTTGCAGGATGCAATGCAGGTGGACCAGGGGGGGGAAGTGGGTGCGGGAAAAGAAGAGGGGGATGGTGAGATGGGGCTGCCGGGAGCAACGCGTGACGAGTTGGATAAGCTCGTGGCGGATATTGTACCGTTTCTTGTGTCGTCCAATGCGGAGCCGGAGGCGGTCGACTTGTTAATGGAGGTGGAGACGTTGGATAAGTTGGTGGCTCACACGGATGAGCACAATTATGCGAGGGTGTGCCTGTACTTGAAGAGTTGCGCAGACTTTATGGCGGAGCGGGCGGATGTGGATGAACTGCTCAAGATTGCGGCCGATATCTATGTCAAGGTCGGCAAGCTGCCAGACGCCCTGCAGGTGGCGATTCGAAGGGGAGATCAGGAGCTGATCACGAGAATATACGCCAGCAGTCCCAAGGAATCGGCGGTGCGCTTGCAGCTGGCGCTGGATTTGGGACGCGCAGGGTTGGAAGTGGGTGAAGACGTGGAGGATGATGAGAATATCCGTGAGGCTATGGGGAATCGCAAGTTGTCGGTGCAGTTTCTACACATGGGGAAGGACCTAGATGTGCTGGAACCCAAGGTGCCGGAGGATATCTACAAAACGCATCTGCTCGACTCGCGTGCGCCCTCGGGGCCGCCGACAATGGAATCGGCGCGAGGTAACCTGGCCAGCACGTTTGTAAACGCGTTTGTGAATATGGGTTTTGGGAAAGATAAGCTCATGGTTGACCCCTCAACGAGGTGGATCTATCGCAACAAGGAACATGGAATGATGTCGGCAACCGCTTCGCTGGGAATGATCATGTTGTGGGATGTGGATGCCTGCTTGCAGGATATCGACAAGTACATATACGCCGAGCAGGAGTATGTGCGCGCGGGCGCATGTCTGGGGGCGGGCATAGTATCGGCTAACATTCGGCATGAGCATAGCCCAGCCGCCGTCGTCTTGACTGAGCATGTAGTGTCGGAGACACCCTCGATGCGGCATGGTGCGATCGCGGGGTTGGGGATTGCCTATGCGGGCTCAAACGATGCAGATGTGAAGAAGACATTAACGGAGGTGCTGTTGAACTCGGATTTGCCGGCAGATACGATCTCACTTGCCGCTCTGAGCCTGGGGCTCGTGTGTATAGGTACAGCTGACGAGGATGTGTCGATGAGTCTATTGCAAGTGTTGTCGGATCGTAAGGAGGGGCAGGATATTGCCAAGGAGCCTCTGTTTCCAATCCTTCTGCCCTTGGCGCTGGGCTTT
Source organism: Endocladia muricata (assembly GCA_032356245.1). Classification (NCBI taxonomy): domain Eukaryota; phylum Rhodophyta; class Florideophyceae; order Gigartinales; family Endocladiaceae; genus Endocladia; species Endocladia muricata. The sequence continues at coordinate 34,154 of JAUKWC010059495.1, read as the reverse complement.
CTGTACTTGGGTCGCCAGGAAGCGGCCGAAGTGGGTGCCGAGACAATTGAGGCGATGGTAGGGACAGATAACATGATCGGTCGAATCACGGCCATCACGTGGCAAGCTTGCGCCTACTGCAGCTCGGGTAATGTCGAGAAGGTACAGAAGTTTTTGGGTATATGCGGTGAGCATCCGTCCAATGACGCCGACGAAGACGAGACCGAAACACTGTCGCAAGCCAACGGCGTTAGTTCTGAGAATGGGAATGCGGCAAGCGCGGATGCTGCCTCACAAGCAGACGGCGGCACTGAGACTGCAAACGGGACAGCAGGTGGAGCTTCGTCAGAGTCTGAAAGCGCTTCGCCAGACGGGGATGAGAAAAAGGAAATGAGTAGTGCAGAGAAGTTGCAGATTGCCACTGCCGAGCAAGCCGTGGCTGTGTTGGGCATTGCAATGGTGTCGATGGGAGAAGAACTGGGTGCGGAAATGTCGATTCGGGCGTTTGGGCATATGTTGCAATACGGGGACCCCGTGATTCGGCGAGTGGTTCCTCTGGCTATCGGACTGTTGAGCGTGAGCAATCCGAAGATAGCCCTGATGGACTTGTTGTCAAAGTTTACGCATGACTCTGACATGGATGTCGCGCAGTCGGCCATTCTTGGGTTGGGCTTTATTGGTGCCGGAACGAATAATTCGAGAATTGCAGGTATTCTGCGGCAGCTCTCTGTGTATTACTCGAAGGAGGCATCGTCGCTGTTTCTTGTGCGCATTGCGCAGGGGCTGCTCCATTCCGGGAAGGGAATGGTAACTATGAATCCGTTTTATGGGGACAACAAGTTTTTGGAAAACAAGAATGCTGTGGGAGGCCTGTTGACCGTGTTGTTTTGTTGTCTAGACATGAAGGGGACCATCCTGGGTAAGAACCACTTCTTGCTCTACTTTCTGGCTCTGTCCGCTCGGCCGCGAATGGTGTTTACGGTGGACGAGAAGATGGAGTTTTTAGAGACGACTGTACGCGTGGGGCAAGCTGTGGACACGGTCGGACAGGCGGGTCGGCCGAAATCGATCACCGGCTTCCAAACGCATTCAACGCCAGTGTTATTGGCAGCGGGAGAGCGCGCGGAGATGGCGACAGAACAGTTTATGACATGCGCGTCATCGACGGAGGGCGTGGTTGTGCTGGAAAAGAACCCGGACTGGGTGGATGAATCGGGATTGGCAGACGCTGTGGCGGCCATGAATCCGGATGAGGAGAAAGCAAAGGGATAACGAGCCCGAGGTTTTGGGCCAAAGCCTGCTTGCCCTAGCCGGCGTTCAGATCAGACGAGATAAAATCCTGGTGCGAAACAACAGAATCTTGACGTGCACAGTAAAAATGAGAGAAGGATGCGGAAACCTTTCTTTTTTTTTCTTCTTTTCTCTCTTTCTCATCGGAAATGAAAATATAGGCGTCCGACAAGATTGGGCATGAGAAGGGTAACGGCTCTTTCCTCTCCCTTCCTAGCTAGAGCACAGCATCCTAAGATGCACCTGACAGAATTTAGTCGTTCTACGAGTCTAGAATCTCAAATAGCTGACTGCGGATCAATGTGTCTATGGTGATGCGCAGCTGCGTGATCTCATCCCTTAATGCCATATCCTTCAAGTTTGATTCCTCCTTGTCGCCTTGTTCCTTTGCGTCAGTCAGCAAATACTTCCGTAGCAGTTCCTACTCACGCGCACGGCATAAAGCCAGTAGCCCGGACCCGACTCGCTTTCTGTTAGTATCTCTCGACGCGAGCAATTTGGTTGGTGTCTATGCGGTCTTGGTCGTGGTGGAACACGCCAGTACGCAAGCTTTCGTACGTACATATTCATTTGCGGCCGCTTGGATGCGAACGTCTACAGCTCGACATCTCTGACACTGCCAGCAAGGGCGCGCCTGATTTGTTGGCGAGATCGTCTGTAGGGTGGACATGGCGGGGGTGCTCGTGATGATAGTCCGCCACAGGTGAGCTTGTTGCACTCCTCTGATTGTGCAAATGGCCACGGCCTATCTACTGATGATTACTTGCAATGCAGTGTACTTCCGATCTGCACATGTAGTAGAGCTTTTGACGGCAGATGCAAGCAAGGGTGGGCAGGCCTGAAATTTGCGCCCAAGCGAGCAATGCAAAACACATGCAGTGTGAGTGGAACACGTCCACTTCCACTTTATCAGGCAGGGCACACAGCAGCGTGGAGGGTTGTTGTCCGCTGTCGACCACAGCAGTTTTTGCATTTCGTGTTGTTGTGGGTGACCCTTCAACCAATCTGAAACCCATGCCCCACTCTTTCTTGACCTGGGCGGCGAATCTTCGCAATCCACGCAACCCTAATATACAAAACCGAATTCATCACCTCTCATCTACACACCCAAGTCTTCCCTGCTTATGTGAAAGCTAAACATCCATCATAGTGCCAACGGTGTTTTTGGCTCACGTTGGTGCTGTTGGATCCCTACCGGGCACCAAAGCAGATCGGTCTGAGCCAACCCACACGTGGAAGAGTATTGAGCAAGAACGGGAATCAAAAGACTCTTTTCCCGATTTGAGAGAATACCCTCACCGCCTGCTCTGCAAACTGCTGCTTGGGTCCATTGTTGGTAATGTACTCAGCAGAAAGCACATCTGGCTTCCGAACTGCCCTAGAAATTACCGTTGTCGCTCTCTGAGACCCATCGGCGAGCTATTCTGTTCGGAAGTGCAAGCATGGAGTCCATCGTATCTCTATCAAATCCTTGTTTGAAGCATAGTCAAGTTAACACCGACAGTGGGTATGCAGAAGCCACAGGACCAATTGACGAAGACTACAGTGAAGTTCTTGATCGATTGTCTCTCTCCGATACGGCTAGTGCCGACCGCGATATCACAGAGTTTGAGGCACTGTCATTTCATAGTCAGCGCAGGGCAACCAGAAAGCAAACATCCTCACATCAAACACACGGCTACCCCGCTCAAATCTCGCCTCTTTCTTCGGATTGTGACCATGACAGAATTGCCGATCCTTTTCAATTGCGTGCCGGGAAATCATGGCACGAGGGAAAAAATGCTGTGTTAGAGTTGCTTAATTATAACAATGTCGAGCTCAGTGTCGAATTGGTAGGTGTAGAAAGACCGAGTTTCTTTTCTAGTCCTGAGTGCTTTATTGCCATGTTTGTGGAAGAACTTTGTCCGGGACGGTGGAGAATATGCGATAAAAGCGAACCGGAGGTGTACTCTGGAAATTTACGATTCATCAGAAAGTTCTCGCTGAGAGCAGCCACGGCTGTGGATAGAGCTGAAACACTGAAAGTTGCTGTGTTTGACAAGAATGCAGAGACGTGGCCTCTTGATTGCACCAGGAGCCTGGGGTACCAGTCATTTTGTATCGATGAACTGCTTGAATCAGAACAGATGATGGTCGAAAAATGTCTGCAGGTGGGAAGAAGTGGTCATCTGAGTGATGGTCGCATCACTTTAGCTTTAGAAATTATTCGCTATGATGACGTGCGGAAAGTCAGTATTGATTTTGGGTTCCTCGGGAATGCTCCGGTACGCAATAGAATGTTTTTTATAATATCAAGAGCGTTGAGAAAAGGAAAGTGGTCTCCTGTATATCGTTCCGAAGTGAGACCAAAAGAGAGTGTTGGGCAATTTGCCCCTGTCACCCTAACCGCCCAGGAATTTCATGGGGGTGACGCCTGTCGATTATTTAGACTGGAGGTACACAGATCGTACAGGAACGGAAAAACAAAAATGCTCGGCTTCATGCAAACGTCGCTTACTAAACTGTCATCAATGGAAGCAAATGACCAACTTTACTGGTGGCCTTCTCAAGAAGGCATAACATCTGCTAAAGTGATCGTTGAAAATAGAGATGTCGGTGCTCAAACGCTATGGTTTTCCTTACGCCTGGGTGGACTGGGCATGTAACGAATGGCGTTCACGTCTTTTTTAGAGTAGGTCAGTTTACATTCCTTGTTGTTTTTATCGTATGTTAAAGATCTTTTGGGTCCGACACGGAAACGCTGAACACAACTTGCTGGTCTCCTAGACGAAGGTAAAGTAAACAGGTGACTCACATCCTTCGAAGTGGAGACGTTCTCATCCCACATTGATGTCAAGGACTTGGATAGATTATCAAAGAAATTTTGCCCCTAGAAATGATTGGACGTCTGTGAGGTCACAGCGAAGCGACGGTCTCTATTGTTGATTGGTACAATTTACGGCAATTGCTACTGTATTGTCGCAGCCTGGACATCTGCAGTCTCAGCGCAAGTCTCAGTGCAAGCGTTATTTCACGTACATACGCGGGTTTATGCTCTGGAGGATAACACTGTGCTACAGAGTATTCGAAGCGCTGCGTCCGAAGTTTATCGAGTAACAGACGAGATGGGAAGAAATATATCTTTTAGTAAGACGATCTTATAGTTTTTGGAGACATGATCTGGTAAAACAAGTGACTACATATCCAACAGAGGGTTTGGAAAAACTTCAACTTGGTGTGTTCCCGGGTTACTGTTTGGAGCTTTCTGCCACGAATGTCGTTTTGATTAGTAATGTATGGACTTCTTCCTTTACTTGCTATTCGGACGAATTTTGAATTCACCGTAGGGCAAGTCAAAGAACCTACGGCATTATAGGTCAGCCAGTAAACACGAAACTACATGTCGTGGTTTCCTAGCCATAGAAAGCGATGCGAGATAGATCAATAAGCTTCCATTTTTACTTCTTGTATAGATTGCTGATAAAATCGAAATGCTCCCGTTCGTTTACAGACACAATCAAAGCACTTGCCAATCACCAGACATCGGACTCATCACACTAGAAGTATTCATATATAGTATCCGTCGATAAGCCTGACCTGACCAGTCAAGAGACAGAATGGTAATCATATGTGTTTAGAGGACTACACCTTCACCAACACCCCAGACTAACTACAGAACAAGGTTTTCAGTCACATCTCTTCGCTTTGGAGACAGAATACTTGAGGTGAACAAACGTATAGCTTCATGGGCGGATATTGAAGCAAATGTTCTGATCATATATTCCACTAAAACATAAAATTGAAGTTATTTTTCCTTGTTTGTAGTGCCATTAGCGATGACTCACACCATACTAGATGGAACGAGAATTCTTTCTTCAGATTCATGAGGTTGGCTTTAATACGAAGAGTATTCGATGCTGATCGCAGATCCGATTATGCCACAATCGTCGAACATATTTTCCTGGGCTACAGAAGTGGTCTCACCTCGCTTTCACTACATGACTTGGAAGGGCTCGTATGCGATTTACATCGTTATCAGATGGGAATTGTGTCATACGGTGCACTACAATCAGCAAGGACTCCTGTGTGATCTATTCCAGACGACCGGTCTCTGCCAGGCGACTTCGATACTTCAACCGCAAGTAGTGTCCTCTCCTCGCTGGATTCAATGGACGGTGAAATACTCACTATTGATTCTCACTGCACAGCTGCAATACGAGCTGAAGCCTTTAATATGTCTAAGAAGACTCCTTACAAGCCGATTTGGAGGAGTATCATTGAACTATCTAGTTTTAGTTTGAATCAAAACCCTGAAGCAACCTCAGTGCCTCTGGAGCGCCACAGGAATACGTGCAGGGCTTCACTCCGAATCGAAGAGCAGCGCTTATCAATCGCGTAAGTCCACAATCAAATCCTACGGAACTAAGCGTTGAGGTTTAGAGTAATGGTATATTATTGTGCAAAATAAAGCCCTGTTATTCGAATGTGAGCCCTTCTCGAGGGTTCAGATTGAACCTTGTTTTCTGAGGTCAATAAATTAGGGTTGGTGTGTGGAGGATAGGGATTGCGGAATTATAGAGATTTCTGAAAGGATTGAGTGGTTGCGGGGTTGGGGATAGGGAGATTGATAAGTTCTAACGATCTTCTTGGAAAAACACCTGGTTTTGCAGCGGGCACATTTCTGTTGTTATCCGCCCGCAATGAGGGATCCTTTCGCTTGCAATGGAAGTATACGTTAATATCAACTAAAGCAAGAAAAAGACATGTGTATCATTCCGAATTTGTAGAGTTCGGCGTACTGTACAGTGCCGGTACATACTGAAACAACAAAGTTTTGACTCTGGTTGATCTTCGTCTGCTACCATAGAATGAACTAATCTTGAGCAGTTGCCAAAGTTGATTTGTATTCAGTGGATGGTCTAATGGTATCGAGTGACGTCATTTAAACTTAGATGTACTCATAGTTTTTGCAACTGAGACTGAAACCCTAGTAGCAATGCAAAATAATAAAACAACAACTACACTCCATTCAACCTTGTTCCTACTGCGTACAGTGCTGCGCCTAGACACTGTCGTCTCTTTTCTCTGATACACTGGTTATGCAGTATGAGCTAGGCCACTGCTTTGCAATGACAGTCGAAGGAATATCTTTCAGAAAAATGGTGCCATCCTGCAACTTTGGAAGAGACCATCTCCTCTGTCATGTATACTTACACATATATATGCGCTACGAGAAACGGATCTATGAGGACAAGTGCTTTTCAATATGCAGCACAGGTGTATGAAACACACGGAAAAGGCAACTGTCACATCTTGCTACATCCAAACAAAAAGCCTAGGCATTCTTCGACTTACATTTGAAGGAGCTAGGGTGCTTTAATTCCTGAGATATGAGACAAATTAAGAGTATCAAAACATCAACAGAAGCCCCAGTTCCCTCGCCGTTGCATGAGAAGTACGGACACGAAAAATTCGGAAATGGTCTGTACAGTGTGCTTGAATGGATGGACATACGTAAAGTATTTTAAAGACTCGTTTAAACTACACAAGGCCGTTCCTCACACGCTAAATTTGAGCTGTATGAGACTCACTAAGGAACTCTTTCAGCAGCTTATGGGAGTGGAGTCGGATGCCAAGCTCTTTTAATGTCGCGTTCAGAATTAAGATTATATGTCCTCAAAATTTGGTGTCTTGATTACGTCGTTGCGTTTGCAGGTGATTGCGACAAAGACAGGGTCTATGAGAAGAACTTCATATATATACGACGTCACGAAAAACTCAAAATGAGAAAATTCTTCGGGATGTTAAAAACACTCACTCGTGTTGCCAAAGTTCGAGAACAGTATAATGATCACCTACGTGCTAAGGATCGTAGAAACACTCGTGTTCCGAATTCATAAACACTCACGCTACTGACGTGAATCAGGCTTCATCTTTGCAGATTTCTGGTCAAGACATGTGACCAAAATTGAAAGCGGATGGACCCGGCTGAAGTAGCGTGTTTCTTCATCAGCTGATTATCACTAAGCCTTTCGAAAAACCCGACTACTAGAGCCTGTCGTCGAGAGCCTGTCGTCGAGGACTGTATTCTCGGCTAATCCAACTTTGTCGTGCAAACTTTATATGATACTTCTGAACAAGACGTGCAGGACGTATCCCGCCAATTACAGTACGTGTCACATACAGTTTCCTCTGCGGACAAATGTGCGCTAGACAGTTGTACGATGCTAAGAGAGGAATCTTGTCATAATATGACATACGAACACGCGCACATTGGATCATTTTGGGTACCTTTAGTCAAAGCTTGGGATAAGCAGTTATCATATTATCATGTACTGTTAAACCGTACTCGTCATCAATATACAGTCCTGGTCGAAAATGTAGCCATCCCCCACTTGGTGCTTCAAAGGCCAACAAAGTGTCTATACTAGTATCTATTGGACATCTGGCCTCCTATGAGGCCAACCGACCATCGAGAAAATATGTAAATTATATAATACGTATGGTGAATATGCTCGTTGTTGTACGTGTAATATACCTCACCCCCTTCTATGATACCAAAATAAGCAGTAGCCTACTCCGTAGCACTCAAACTCTGAGTGAGCAAAACGTTCGCTGAGTTTTTGTCCAGTTCACTCTGCCAGAATAGAGTATTCAAAGACCTTCTAGTAGATACAAAGAACAGCGAAAGTGGGCACCTCCTTGATACTTTAGTATCTCCGCAAAATTTGGCTTCATATGAGGCCAGCTGACCAACGAAAAAGTATGTAAAATATTCATTACGTATGGTGAATATGCTAGTTGTACTGTACGTGTAATGTAATTTAGCCACTTCTGTGATATCAAAACACAGGGTAGCCTACTCTGTTGCACTGAAGATCTTACTGCGAAAAAACTTCCCTAAGCTTTTCTACAGCTCACTTTGTCAGAACAGAGAACTCAAAAACCTTCAAGTCGATATCAAGAACAGCGAAAGTGGGCGTCTTCCTGACCCTTTAATATCTCCGCGAAAGTTGGCCTAACATGAGGCCAACTAACCAACGTAAAAGTATGTAAAAAAAATATTTTGTACGGTGAATATGCTTGTTGTTGTACGTGCAATTTATCTCACCCCCTTCTCTGATACCAGAACAGAGGGTAGCCTACTCCGTTGCACTCAAACCCTGACTGCGTAAAAACTTCGCTGAGTTAATCTACAGCTCACTGTGCCAGAATGGAGTATTATGAAACCTTCAAGTGGACATAAAAAACAGCGGAAGCGGGCATCTTCTTGATATTTTTATACGTCAGCGAGATTTGGCCTCATATGAGGCAATTTGACATCATGTGAGCACAGATGTCCAATAGACAGTAGAGCAGCCTAACTTCATCGACATCAGAAGCGAGAACTGCACCGAATATCGTGAAGAGTCCTAACTTTTCAAAACCTATGTCTCAATCTTCCAAATCCCGCCGTATTGTTGGATCTCGAGCTCATACTTGCGCTCGCCTTGCAGTGTCCGATGACAGGTGTCGGCAGATGTACAATGCCTGCTGAGAGATGAAGAAAGTCTCCAGGACCGTTAGAAATGCCAATAAATCCAAGCCCAATGGCAGAAAAAGCATGCGTTCTCATGTCAGCAGCGATCTGGTCAACGGTGTCAGGCTCATGCCCCTACTACTGGAATACATAATAGCCGGGGAGACTTTAGATAACACCACTGAAAAAGGAACCGTAATCGCTCCATAGAGCTCCAAACGATTCCAAAATCAGGCAGGCAGCTCCAAATCAATCGTCGATACCAACCTCGTTACACATATCTGCGGAGAACGGCACAGTACCACAAGGGGCACATCCCCAGATGCATCTGGCCGAGTTGTTGAGGTCAATAGTACAATGTGGAATCGCATCGAGCTCACACCAGAAATGAATAGGTACTTTTGCACGAAGCCTTGGAAGATAAGTAACCCAGTGGACAGGATTGTATCTGAGAGCTCGTACCATAAATCACCCGTCTCCTTCGATCACTTCACATGAACGTTTCCGCAGCACCATCTGAGCTGTATGGCTGCTTGAACGAGCAGGAAACTAAAAAGCAAACATTTCGAGACCGCAAGGAGTAATACAGTTCTACTTGTTTCTATGGTTCTGATTCTGAAAAGAAGATGGCAGTAGATTGATGGTCTCGTATCGTGGAGCGTCGTCAAGGGCAACAAGCATTCTGCATCTAGCTGATTGGCCGTCATCATGCCTGGAAACTGCTTCGACGTGCTCCACACCTTCATTGTACTTTCTGGAGTTGAACGCAGCGTAGGGAACACCGATACCAGATGAAACCTGGTGAAAGGTTTCATTGATGCAGTTAGTGACCACCGTGCCACATAAACCAAGGCATCCCAGCGCGTATGCGTCGAAGATGGTATGTCAGGGTGGTATGCGGTAGGGGTAGCTGGAGTTCTGTTGATGTTCCATACTATGTGTCAATCGACTGGAGGCCGGAAAGCAGATGTGAAATCAAGTCAGCTTGTAACAGTACCTATGGCTCCACGATTTGTCATGGTCTGACATTAACAGTAGAGGATGATGTACATATGTTGTCTGAGACCATGTAAACACTGGGTACGTCCGTTCCTTAACGACTCATCCAACCAAGGTCTCACGTGGACACGGTCATCTGTCCTGGCTCACACCTTGCGACAGTTGAGACGAATGAAGTGTTTCCTGATACTGGCCTAAATGTCACTGGTCCTGATAAGACAGCCAAAGAGGGATAAACTGTTGTCTACTTTCCCGGACCGGAGATAGCTGGCAATGGTTTCCACATTACGATCGTCACTGATAAGCTTAGCCGCGTGGCTGTGATGTCGATTGAACGGGTCGGACGCTACTGAATCAGCTCTTACTAGGACAATGGCTGCAGGTGACAACATATGCAGTGAGTGGTGAAGGTCCCGTGATGAGAACCCTCACCTAGAAAATATTCAGATAACCGTCCAGAAAGTATTCGAGAGATACCACCGAGCACGCTCCCAGGTTGATGAGCACAAACACCGTCGCCAGGATGATCTCAGGTGGGGGAAAAAGCGCGAGGTTAAGGATTGAGCGGGAAGCGGCGGCAACTCTGCGCCGGCTCTCTGTGTTCTTGGATCTTGGAAACTGTACTCAGGGTGCCCAAAGAGCTAGACCTCGACTCCAAGTAATTCACACCGTCAATTGACAGATGCACTTATTGATAGTAGTGTGGGCCGAGTTTCACAGGCTGGGGGGAGGTCCGGAGCTGAAACTTCAAATGACAACAACGACTGTTACAGTGCATTTGGTGCCTACCTCACCCCCAGAGAGCGCATACATCTATCGTCTGAAAGGACATCACGAGAAGCTGTTGACCTGTCTCGCTGTTCTTTCTGTTAGAACATGACAAAGTCGAAATTTGTATGTATGGGATGTTTCGGAACTACTGGCGGAGAACTCTGTATCTGTCACGTCGAAACTGGCAGGGGCTGCCGGGAGCAGCATGCACAGGAGGTACATGGTTTTGGATGTGAGGGAATAGAGGAGTAGACTGAAAAATGACTGAGTAATTTGAGTTAGAAAGTTTGGATCTAATGTTGGTAGGCTTACCTTGATGACATCCTAGTCTCCACTTACATACGTCTCGCAAAACTGGAAAGGTTCGAAGCCTCCAACAAATCCATCGGCGTCATATGACTTGCTAGATTTCGTTTTGTAGGTATGGAATACCCCATAACAGATGTCACCATGTATAATCTTCTGTTGAAGTAGGCTCTTTAAAAGTATCTCGGACCACAACTGCTTCGGAACCTGCCAAGTCTCCGGAAGAGAAATTCGAAGCGCAAAGGCGCTCAGTGAGAATCCGATTTGGGGACAGAAGATCTCCTGCTAGCTCGAAGACCGCTTGACTATCTCGTCGCGGTGAGAAACAGTTGTTGGAAAGGTTTCCACCTGAAGGCGAGCGGAGCACAACTTGGATGGCAGAGGTACTACATTACTAAAAACGAATGAAAAATCGATGATTGAACTCATGTATTGCGCTCATGGTTTCAACTTTATTTCGGGCCAGAGCTGAGCTAAGAAGAGGCAGAAACCACCGCTCAATTTTCACCGGTACCTAATGTACCGGGTGGCAGCTCATCTGAGGCCAAAGTCCGTCACATCAAAAAAAGTGGTTAGATAAGTAGTAAGACGTTAGTTTATCAGATACTCTCACCTACGTCTTATAACGTTGCGGAGCCGTTCTTGCTCTTATGAGGAATCAGTACGATCGCAGCATCTTCCCATACGCGCAACTCTGTAATGCAACTTCGTAAAGCCCCTGAACCGGTATCGATGGACGAAAGAGATAGTGGTGAAGATGTAGGTAGAGTATCGCTAAGAGAAAAAGTCGAGAAAAAGTTTCTATTCAATGTCAAGAAAGGTGCTAGTTTGAGGGATGACTTTTCTTGGAGAGACGGGTAACTTGACCGAAAATGTAGGTATTACTTAATACTTTGGATTTGCCAGGCTTCTTCCTCGATAGGGAAACAAAATCGCGCAAGCTGAGGTCTCGGGGACGTCTTGAACTGTAAAAGTATGTTGCAGAAATATGGGTCTCATATGAGGCTGATCTGTCGGAAATAGGGCGGAAGGTAATATAGATTCTAAGATGCTAAATGTTGGGTTTACGAGTAAGTTGCGCGATAAAAGAAACGCAAAAGGCAAAGGGGGACATAGACTATCCATCGTAGCACAACAGTCCCAAACATAATTTGTGCATGGCCAAACATGTAGACCACAGTGCAGTCATGATCAAATCAAAGTGTCTATTGGGCATTTGATCTCACTAGGGACCGGCTTATACACCAAAGCATCATCTTCTTGTACCAACTTCTTCATCGCTCTTGTCGCGAAACGAACCATTTTTGTCTTGACAGTTTCTATAGAGCAGCGCCGCATGCCCTCGACGGCGATACAGGCGAAAATCCTTTCCTTTATCCTTATGTGTCTTACATCCTACCAACCAAAGCGTCTCACTTTTGAGTCCTGTTGCATTGGTGGAATAAGGGAGCATGCTCGTGGTCGTTTTGAGACGGCGGAACCTAGATGTCGAAGTAATTATGGTGCCCATTCGAATCTCTGTATCTCTTCGGCTATCACCAGAGGCATCAAGAAATTACCTTTGAAGTACCCATATGTCATGAATGCCAATGTTAGTCGTCAGCTTCGGAGTAGCGCCAGGGTCGTGGTAAGGTGAGAGAACCTCATGAGGGTGAAACGTGGTCTGAATGGTCCCGATGAGACCCCAAACCGACCCAAGGTTGAGAGATTGAAGCCGACGAGAACACGATCTATTTGTCTGTATGTCGATAATGGGAGTTTTCTGACTACTCTCGAAATGGATGTAAACAGACTCGCCGAATGAAGCCGAAGAGAAGACAGACCTTGCTCGATGCGTCCATATTTATGGGAATGAATACGGACTTCGGCGAGGTGCAGGTTGGGGTCTCGTCATACCCGTGGTGTACTGGGCATTTATCTGTGCTAGATGTAGTACTATTACAGCCGGGCTTCGACCACGTGGCAGTCGAGGTCTAGTATTACTGGAATTAGACTCCGATCGAGTACAAGCCTCGGTTTAGCAGTACTGGACCTAGACTTCCGTCAGGTGGGCGCCCGAGTCCGGGACTTCTAAACTTGGACATGCACGAGGTGGACGTTCAAGTCTAGGAAAAATGGTCAGCGTACTACAGTTCTCGAAAGTCCGGTCTCGTAGTACTAGCCGGGATATTACAGCCAGTGAAAGTCTACAGTGCCACCATAACGCGTGGCGCACTGTAACGTGTGGAAATACATTCTTCGTTTTACTGTACGACAACTGCACTTTTTGCAGTTCCGATTGCAGTACTGTTGCGCATGAAACCTAGAAAAACTGGACCAATCGTTCTCTCGGTGCGGGGGATGACAGATGTAATTCTACTGGATTTCCCTCCGGCAATATGTATACTACTTCTAGAGTGTCTGGACGAGCCTACATCACCATCGCTACGCCTCACTATGATCCCCAGTCTGCTCTTCTGTCCTCCTGCTCCCACGACCCGTACCTTTAATATCGCATCGCACCGTGTATGTCTTCCCATTCTACAACCACATCATACATCCCGCCCGGTTTCCGCTCTGGTTTGCACCCCGACATCCCACCATCACCCGTACGCCCTCATCTACTCCATTTATAGCGACCAAATACACTCGTATTGCACGGCATACAGCGCGTCTCTCCACACTGCAAACACACCTCGCTTCCCCTCCAGCCTCCGTTTCGGTCCGTAGCACCACGAAATACCATCATCGACGCTCCCTCAAGCTCACTACCTCCAACGGCCGTCACTCACCGTATAGCATTGCGCACCACATAGCTTTCCACTCTCTACCCACTCCACGCGTCCGGTCCGGGGACCCATCCAGTTTCCACCACGGCATGCCACCAACAGCCCCACTCCCTCACCTTACCTACCCCTGATAACCCAAGCTTCGTGAATGATATCGCAAAGCAGATGATCCTCTCCTCTCCAGACCATACCACGTAATCCGCCCAGTCTGAGTTTGCATCTCGTAATGCTACGTCACGTTATAGGTAACACATCCCGCCCAACCTCTTCACTCCCGTGCGAATGTTGCATCGAAGTAGTGCTACTCACCTGCCCACGCCATCGCAGCACAAGGAGAAAAACTCGTCGTTTTGTAAGTTTCGTCGACGTCAGGGTACCTACGCATATCTGACAACACGACGACACCCGTCACTGCGGTTTACGCAGGGTCTGTGGCAGGGTTCTGCGTTTCAGACCCTCACCGACGTGCCTTGTAAATATCTTCAATCGTTTGGGAGTCGAAAAAAGCTTTCAATGAGGGGTGTTGCAGTATCCCTGCTTTTCGACCCCCCCCACTTCTAGTAGTATCCGTCAGCAAATGCATGGTACTCTCTTATCAAGAGAGCCAATGGCGTTCTTGCGTGTCGAATGACGGCCCATTATCCATCCTGACCCTTCCTGCGTGCGTGAGTCCTATACTCAGTTTCGCGCACGCGAAAATGCTTACAAGAGGACCGGCTAGTTTTTACTTGGTAAAGGCAAGAAGAAAGCTCTACCCGTAAAAAACGTCGCAGGCCCTCGTTCTCACACTCGTACCGCAAATCATTCTCTTTGCAGCGCTCTTTGCCTCTCTTGACATTGCGCTAGAAGCTCTCACAGTGCCTGTACTCGTCTCTCCACGTATCTTCCCTTTTTAGGCACGAGCAATAGAGTCACTTCCGAACACAGCAATCGGCCGAGGTGGGTTGTACTTCTCCGAAAGGCTTACCCGCCCCGCAGCCTCTCGTCCACTATGAAGATAATCCCGCTGCTGATAAGACTATGGCGCCGCTCCTTTCAGCGGCCCCATTTCCATGTCAAAGCGATGCCGAGGCGACTGCAAGTAAGAGCAACCTCCTCACACAACCTTTTGCACTTTCTCTCCCCTCAGTACAGAGCCCTTGCGGCCCTCGCCCGGTTGACCAGATTATGTCTATCCTGGGGGACTGTGACGTCTCTATCGCATGCTCGGAAAATCGTATTCACTCTTGACGACAGTGTGACTTCCTCACACTCGCCGTTGTGGAAAAAAAGCTTCGCGGTCACGGGTCCTCCGCAGCTCGTGTGTGGAACCGCCGTGTGACGTCCTTCGAAAATGCCTACTTCAGAGACTCTGTCTAGATGTTGCGAAAGAAAATAGCGCAAGAGGGCACAGAATCCTGCCACTACCACCCGTGTGGTTACCACTCACAGAGCGAAACGCATGTTTTGGCGCAAGCTCTAAAGACTGACGAGCACCGCTGAGTTTGTCAAGACGTAACAGAAGACCTCGCAGAGAGCGAGCTCAAGGGATATATTTAACACACTGGCGTATTAGAGGCCAGCTCGTTTTTAGGTTAGACACATATCTATATGTGTGAATTCGCTACTCCTGGCAGGAGGAGTCCCCACATTGCATATCCCATGCATCGTACGCTTCTCGACTCCACTACCATGTTCTGACGACGCTGCATAGTGTCACGGTACACAGTCCCCGGCTATATTCGTGTCCAGCCCTTCCCCACGGTGCACGGCAGGGACTCCGGCGTCACTCGCCGTTTGTCGACGTTTCACGTACTCGAGACTACAGAAAACATCCCGCACTCCGCTCTGCACTCTATGCTATCCCCGCTCTGTGAAAACAGGCTCATACGCTTCACACGCTCAGATGCCTCCCGCCGTCCCCGAAAATTTGACCCGACCCTCACGAGCTACTATTGCTCAATGTTGGAGGCTGGTGAAATCATCGGCACTCACTCAGGCACGCCAAATAGCCGAATCCGCCGGTATTGCGATGTACCCTCACATATATTCACTTCATTCCAATCATTCTTGTAACGCACGGTGTATTTCATCTTGCACGCTCGTAGAGAAGTAGCCCACCTTCAGGCCGAGACTGGTATTCCTGATTTGGTGAGCAGGACGGCACTAGCACGAGCTGACACAGCACGGGCGCGAAAGATCTTGTAGTTTACCCCCTGCTAAGCGTCCCATCATTCCTGGAAATATGTCCCCTCCCTCCGTCCAAATCTAATCTGGACGTCCACTCCTTGATCGGGCTTAGTCCGGTGCACGTCATCCAGCACGGAATCTCCAAGCTCATGAGCTCCCGCATTTTTCTTAACCTCGACTACTCCATCCTATTCACAAAGCGACTTCTGCGGTTAGCAGTCGGAAGCAGCTCAGATCCATCTGCACTACTCTCTTTCGCAGAGTCAGACCTCTTCTGGCTGCCACTCTGAGGAATTTCTACGTTTGTGGCCTACGCGGCGGGTTTTTCGCGTCCGGAAATGGAGCTCACCTGAACCGAGTTAACGTAAGTAAAGTAGTCCATGGTTTGCCGGGGGTGAAAGACAACATCGTTCTTTGACATGGTCTTCCCTAGTTTTGTGGGAAGCATAGACCGTTTGTATGCAGAGGCTGGCGCCGCACCCCTCGCATCGATTTGCATTCAGCACTGGAAAATTGCAATACTCGACTCGAGACTGGGGATGGAAGAGCTGTGAGCTTGTGCTGAGCTTCAAAGTCTGGGGGAGGGTGCTACTAAGCTGAAAGTCTACACGGTCCATATCACTAAGGGCCACCAGTCTACAAGTCTCAACACCCTCGTGTTTTACCTCCTCGCTCACCTCGCAGACGGCATTCGCAGACAACATTTGCGTATGAAATTCGCAATTTCGGAGGCCTACAACATTCGCATGAAGGTGTATGCGAATATACTCACACCGCGATGAAAGAAGACGACCGCCGCACGTCCCAACCAAGAGAAGCAGTTCGGGATGAAGCTGTTCGTCGGAGGAAGCACTCCGGGAAGCCTCCTGCCATCCGAATTTCAACCATCTCCATCGAACAATTGCGTCGGGTCATAAACCTGCATAGGAATCTAAACGATTTGAATGAGGCATGTTTTCTCATGACGGGCTTCAAAACGTATGCCACCCAACTCGCGCAGTTGGAAACCCTCGCCAAGTCGGTTTTTGTAAATGGCGCAGGCCACCTCGACGTTGGGGTGCTCCGATCAGGACGTGAAAAAAACTACGATAACTCCGTCAACCGTTTTGTTGAGCTCGGTGACCAGGGCTCGATCGGGCTGCCAGAACGTGTACACGGCCAGCTCCTCCAGCATAATTTGGTCAACATATGTAGCACTCCTCAAATTACTATTGTCAAGAGCGTTGAAGTTGTTTGCAGCTTATGTCCTCCACGAGACGCCTGTCGTACTTAGCTAAACGCCATTTGACTCGTCGCAATGCAAAAATATATACTTTTGGGCTTTTCTGCAAAGAGCGACTTCCTGCCAACGAAACGGCATCTCTTTAGATTCATACTCCTCGCCACGGAGAAAGAAGGGTGCCGAGACATATTGACGGTGGCCGACGTTCTTTACTCCCTCCATATGTATGACCTCAGGTCGCTGCAACTCCCGAAGTATACTCTCGTCCGGGACATGAATTTTATCGTACCAGTCGGCGCTATTCAGGGTATGCCAGAATGCGTCTGCCTGCGGCAGTCTACAGAACAGTATGTAACTCGCCCAGAAGATCTTGCTCGGTGCCCAGCGATGGAACGACGAGGGCGTCAAGCTCACGCATCTACCTCGTTTGGCCCGCGCAAGGCCTCTACTGTGGTCCAGACAGCTCACATTATGTAGTCAGATTTACACATTTCTCCTGCCCACCTTCTGACTAGCTGGCTCTACTTTTGCTATTACATACATGGGGTTTGCAGAATCCTTGGTGTGGAACCAGCCCTACTTCCAACCTCTCGTCCAACGCACCCGCTATCGTTTTCCCACTAGCAGTAAGTGCACAGAAATGGCAATTGGCTTACTGAGGTACCAACGTACAAGTACGATCTGCTACCCTACGTCTCGTGTGCGCAGACAGGTAATCGTCCCCTCCTTCAACCAAATCGCTCAGGGAGTGGTGTAGAGTTTGGGCCAAAATGCGCCACAGTCCAGATGCAATGTTACAGAGATCAGACGGTCCCTGGCTTGTGTCGCCGCGTGCGACGTCATTATCGACGACGCTGCATAACAAACTCGAGACGTTTCCCGGGAACCATATCTGTGTTAGCAGTACAATATGCCTTGATCTTTGAATCCGTCTTCATGATGTGTGTAGATGTTCGAGGGACAGCTGTGACAGAAACCTCCCCATGCACACCAACAAAACCATTCAATGCCTTCATTACCTGACACATGAAACGTCGACTGTACCGTAGATCCGGACAAAAAATCTTTTGCGGGTGATTGCGGCGTAAAACGATAGAAACGGTTCCTAGTATCTGCCCGTCTGCCAAGAGGAGTATGTTGCGAGTTGCTACGCTCAATGCACGTTGTTATCGGGCCCGACGTGCTGCAGAAGGCTGCGGACAGGACATCGCTGTCGCCTGCTTGGCATGTAGACGTGCGAGTTTCACAACGGACCGTGCGAGCACATGTCGTCCAACTTAGGCTGGGACCATGGGAAATCACAAGGGATATGCCTTCGCAAAGAGCTTGCAAACGAGACCTAGGCCCCTTCGAGAGCATACTTTTCGCCTTGCACAGAGTAATCATGGTATGGCGGGCGTCCAACCTTACTTAGTTCCGGCCTCGAGAAGTATGGAGTATCTCCGTCCTTCCCTCAGGTTGTCAGTCTCATCTGTGCTTGAACTGCCTGCGAGGAGCGCTTCATGCGAACCCGGCGCGATGCAGGCGCGGTTCTCCTCGATACCTTAAGCCAGTCCCCAAGGCACCGTAACCGCTTATCTCTAGCGTTTCTCTTTCGCGCTCCCAAAACGTCAGAGACTGTCCGCGTGGACCTTACATGTACAACATGACGTTTCGAAACTTCATCCTCGCACGCACCGCGGGATTCGGCTTCTGACATCAAAAATGACTAGTTCTCGATGCCAGGATTCGTCCTCACCATTTGAAGTGAAGCCGTCGACTCATAGTAGTAGGAGCGCGTGAAGTACGGCGTACAATGCGCGAGAATGATTCGTGGAATTGGTACAACATCCTCCAGGCTGTGTTCCGAAACCTCCCCGCCACGCATGGCTCGCTGCGCCCACTCTAGATCCGGATTGGAAAAGAAGTTGCCTGTTCCAGCTCAGCAATTTCGCGCCGGCTCCGTTACATGATCTACTTCTCGATGGCTTCGACAGCCCCAATGTACTTTGCACTGACTTTTTCCATACGCTTGCCACGCTGAACATACTCAACTGCCGCACGCGGTGTGACCCGTCGCGGGCCTCTAGAAACTTGCCTTGCTGTAGGTAGACTCCTGTTTTTCCGATTGACACCTTTGAATTTGACTCCCATTATCCAGGTCTCTGACAGTATTGTGGTATTGCCCACCCGCACATCGAGATGCTGTTCAAGGGCTTTCCGGAACTTCCACTTCTACTCGTCTACTCATGTCCTGAAACCAGAAATTTGTCACTCTCGCGCTCTCCACTCGTTCGCTTGCTCTGCAAGTATCGTGTAAAGCTGTTCGACCTCTTTACGCGAGGTCAATTGTGGGCGAGCATCCGTGGAAGTCGTAACATTTGTCGAAGGCGGCAAGGGTGGAAGCAGAGATTAAGAGGATCTCACCCGTAATGCACGAGGAAGACACACGGCCAAAAGAGGAGTCTGCGCTGCTTTGCGGAGGTAGTGCGACTGCATACGTGCCGCAATAACGAGCGTGCGGATGCACAGTTCGGACAAGCATCTGGCCCGAACGATGAAGTTGGTACAGATCGGACTGATGTCACCATCAGTTCAACGACGGTTACTATGTATGTGATGGGAGTCATACCCTCCTGGAGGTACTATCGTTGTAGGAGCAATATGAATCGCCATGAAAGGAGCGTCTCCGGCTTGGTCCCCTTCGAAAGCAGACGGAGACGGCTTCGGGACTACCTGTGGCCGCAAGACCCTCGCCAATCTGCCATTTGCGTATCTTCGCATTGTGGAAACTCCGTGGCTCGACGGACTTGTCACGAAAGCAGCGCCCAGGGCACGAAATTCATTACCTTGCTCCTCGTGGGTACGGCGGTGAATTCGTCGTTTTACAACAGCTTTCCCCTTCGTTCCGGGCAGCACGGCCATCGATCTTGCGCTGCTTTACAGGCCGGACACGATGGGAGGGGGTTTAGTGAGGAGGAAAGGCTCGAAACTATGTCGCAGTTTTTACGAGCTGCGCAGTACCGGGTCTAGGTGGGACTGTTAGTCGGGCCCCTGTAAAGTTCTGGACACATTGACAATGACTGCGGACGTTTCAAGTATCATAAGCGTGAACGGTGGGACCGGAAACAGAGACTGAGGGCCTCCAGATGTGCAGATCGAATAGTAATGAACGTTTAGATATGAGGGGTGTCACTAATCAGAGGAGTTTGGCCGCGCTCATGTGTAAATAGATATGCAGCCCGATGTTGCTTCTTGGGTTTAATTTTGCACATCTGCCTACTCATCAGTCTGCACCTAAGCAGATTCCGACCTCTACCATTAATGACGGTCGGCCCCAACCGTGACGAGCCAGCTTACGTTGCCTAGCTTCGTGAGAGGGGTACCACAAGTCGTGCCTACTATTACACTACAGGTACATCAGCGGTTGTGAACTGGCAGTAATACCGCCAGCTGTCATTCCTGTCCGCAGTACAGAGGCCAAACACCCGGTCCCGGAGCACGACACCTCACACCGTCTTTATACTAACATGTCAACGTGGTCGTATCGACTTTCCTTGCTTCACCCTTCTCTTTACTATTCGTAATTCCATCGACGTGATTTTCCCTGGTTCGCTTTCGACTCCGCGCTCCCTCTTCCTTTTATCTCCAGCATTTCTAGTCTGCTCTCCGTCATCCCTCACTTACTGCACTGCAATTATGCCCCCGACCAGCCTCCGTGGACACGGGATATCCGGGATGTGCTTGCCTGCCTTCTTTGGCCTTCTCACCTTCCGGGACGTGAATGTGAAGTCTGACCTCATAAGGATCCACTTTTGGGCTTTGCTTCGTGTTGATGTAGCAGCAGATGCACAAGTCTCAATGGCGATTGATTTTATTGCCGCAGTAGTGAGCATGCAGTGCAGGTTAGGCAGCGATTCCGGCACTTCTGTCGAGAGCGACGACCCGGTGATATGTAAGCTCAGCACTAAGCGGAGTAAGAAGGTCGTGCGTGGAGGTCTATCGGGAGGGTTGCTAATACGAGATGGCAAGAGCATTGCGAAGATGAAGGAAGCGGCCCTGAGCCAGACGGCCTCCGGGTTGTCCATCATTGTTGGTACCAAGCTCATCCCGTCAAAGGTCACCGAAGTTCGAGAGGTATTTATGCCCGTAGACTTTTCAGTTGCCTGGCCCAGAAGCTACAACGGCCCAATATTCTTCTGCGCGACGAACGTGTATCACTCCGGACGCGAAAACGAACGTTGCTTTGCGTTGCAGAGGAAGATTACAACGATGAACGTCTCGCGTTTGCGAGTACCTGCTGGACCAGACATGGAGAAAGCTGGCAAGGGCAGTAGGGATTCCGGATCCGGGGCTGCTGCCCGAGCCCTTCCTTCTGTTCCGTCGGCGCGATCGGCACTTCTTGGCTTTAAAGTCATGAGCTGACGGGTTTGCGCCCATGATAGAGTAGATCACAGTGGAAGGGATACGATGGCCGCGTCTGGAGGAGAGAGCGAGCAGTACAGTACCATGTCGTAAAATTATGGAGAACGATACGGCGATGTGGGTCATTGACAGTTTGTTCCTGCCCAACTTGCAGACCATCGTGGCACTAGGAACATTGTACAGAGTTTAGCGCCACATCGACTGGCCACATCTGGACCGCTCCAACTCGCGCGACGACTACTTTTTGATTGCCTTCGCCGTCTCGAGCGAGGACACTCCAGGGCTCTCAGAGTTGAACCTTGAAGTGCCCAAAGATGGCAGTGCCTTCTCAGAGGCTATCGAGGTGGACTTAAGGCTGTGGGATGCCGATTCCGTAGACACAACACCGTTTCGTCGTTGGTCGGTGACGCACTCGATTACTACGCCCGGGAGAAGATCTTCCTCCCAGTCTCCTCATTTTTCGTCTTCTCGTTTAAAAGCGAGAATGTAAGTGGACCTCCACGATACCAACAACGCTCGAAAGAAAGTTCTTGCACCCGTCAATACGGAGCATCCTGTTGATGCTCTCCGGTTAGCTCTCCGCTGATTTGTGCTCCAGCCGGAAAACCCCTTTTATGAAACAACGCCACCACCCGGCCGTATAACCCCGTTGACACTGCTGGAGGAGGTTTACGACGAATTACTCCCCGAGGAGAACTCTTCAGTCGACCCTATAGCGGAGATGCTCAGCGAGATGGAGTCGAGCCGCTGTGCCCAGAGCTCCAGTTTCGACGACTTCGTCAATCAATACGCTGTAAGCTCTGGTGATTGCCTGGGTATCCGATTTTAGCCGCTGTGGAAGGATCTCCTGTTTGAAACCAAAAGCTATCGTGATGCGACCAACTCTTTCCATGACGTCCTCACCGGCAAGAACATGGAGCCGTCCATCCCCATATTTGACGCCGTGCTTGCTTGAACAAGCCAAGGAATCATCTTCCGTGATAGTCTCCAGTTCGGGGTGTGGTTTCTGCTCCTGACAGATTACAGTCGCGATTTGGACCACGAGGGATGTAGCGGGTCCATTATGTCGAGATAGTGGCAGTGGAACGACCCCGTTCTAATGTGGCGAGCCAGCCGATGCCACATGTACGACCCCGAGGTCACTGCACGCAAAACTATGGTATTACAAAGTGTGGCCATGCTTCAGTCACGCGACGGACTACCCACATCTGATGTAGGAACGTACCGCCTCAGATGCAGCCCGCTGGGGTATGCTACCAGAGCAACGGGTATGTACGGTCTCCGCGCGCAGCATGGACGACCTGTATCAAGGAAGCCCTAGAATTGGAGCCTGGAGAGGAGGAGAGACGAGTCGACGAAACGAATCACTTGAACATGCCTCGAACTGAGCAGAGAGCCATCAAGCACATGAGCTAGCTGGTGTCGCAGTAAGCAAAGCCAAGGAACATTGACGTGAACCGTGTTAATGGTACCTGCACAAATCGAACTATGCAGGTAGGGCTTCGTAAACGTCACCGCTGCGGGGGTGCGACAAAGATGACACCTGCGTCAATTAACCTCTGCAGAGCGTAATTAAGGCGTTTTGCGAAAGTGCTGTGAGCACCGCGTGCGACAATGGTGACTCGCCACGGGTTCTGCAGCTCGCCACAAGGTGTTTGGCAGTCGTAAGAAGGAGTGTATTTACGAGCATGAGGAATGAATCTCGTCATGCTACGACCGAGTGTGATCCGTATCACTTTCTACTGCAGTCTACAGTACGGTTTTTTTGGAAACAATGGCGCGGATCTAATGCTTTCGCAACCCCATCCACAGGCACCAATTGAGGACTTGCCGGCAGAGTACCATGCGTTCCTGGGCACGCAAAACACGTTCACATCGAGGGCGATGCAAGGGATGAGGGACTTTGTAAAGGTACGTACGTTGGCTTTGAAGTATGAAGGTGTGGGACTCCTGGTTTCTGCAGACCATGTTATCGCGAAAGGATAGATAAAGGCCACCTCGTATGGTATATTCCTATACGCAGGCTTGCGTCAGCGCACATGGGAAATGATGAAGAATTACATGGTTGGAAGTTTCAGGGTGAACAAAGACCCGCTCAACCTGGTAGCCCTTCTCGTGGAAAGGCGAGCGTAGTTTCATGATCGTCAGAGATCCGAAGTATGCATCCTACCGGCACCGTATTCTATGGACCCATTTGTAAGATACGCTCTGTACCTGCCTGGAGATGTGAGGGAGCAAAATAGCGGTAATTGAAAATCGCCAGATGCACACGTCGAGTTTCCCGCGGATTGTGAGGATTTCTTACAGATAGCTCTAGAATCACTGAGACTTACTACCCTCCATGCAGCGCAAAAATCCCGGCAGGCCGAGAGGCTCTTCACAGACTACGTGGATACGGTCAGATTCTGAGTACGTGGTAGAGATTTACTAAATATCGTGCGGTAAAGTAACCACAAGCACTGCATACGACTGCGGGATCTAGTTGTCGCGGGTAACTTTCGTCAGGGGCGCTGGAGGAAAATACTTGAACTCTGTCGCAAGAATGGTCGTTCATGAAGGTCGGCCATTTCGGGGCCGCTGTAGCATGAAGAAGAGGATGTGATATTGACGAAAACTCAGCCTGGGGGGGTGCGACTACTTCCACGAGTTTCGATCTGCTCATGTCAGACTACATGAGCAGATACGTGCTGTTCTTTGGGTTCTCTCTCGACAAGCCATCAGCTCAGATAACAACAAGTGAGTAGGTCGCTACGTCTGACATTCGCGACGTCCGCTGCGACTGTCTCCCTCGTATGCTTCTCATACGTTAAAAGCTACTCTGGCAACGCGGTCAGAACTGTATCTTTTTATCGACCACCACACTTGCCGCCCAACGTGTCTGGTCCACTTTTTGTGGCGTTTGTGTCGCTACCCTTCTGCAGCTCCAACCTGCATCCCGCCTTGTTTCCCGTCTGTACTGTCGTCCGTGCACCCTTTTCCACGCAGAGAATTTGACCCATGGTCATCGTCTTCCCGCTACAAGTACCTTCCTCGGTGAATCCCATCATTTGACCGTTCTGGCAACTACAGTACTTCCAAAATACCCGACCAACTTCCCCTCACGATCGCCACACACAAAATCCTCACGTCGGCCACGCAGCGGCAGCCGCGGGTACAGTTGGAGCGGAAATGGCAACCCGGGGCGATGAGGGAGGTTTTACAGGCCAAAGCAGGCATAGAACCCTGTGATTCGGAGTTGTAGGCCATCACCGCCCACGTCGGGGCGCGTCCGGCCAGATGCATCGTTCGTCTGACCATATGCCACTGACAGAGATTTTTGGCGGTAATAATTTCGATGTGGTTGCCACAGACACGTAAAAGCAGCCGGTGTCCTGTCAGATTTTTTCGAAGTCCGACCACGACGCCACCGAGTTCTATGTATATGTTGAACTGTCCAGATGACCACAACAAGTTTTTTTCCTGAAAACACGGATGCCAGTATCGACAGACTTCAGGCTATGACGGTTCAGCGGGGCTACATTTACGACCACGACGTTACATCGATCATGGTGCGACGCTACGACAATCCCTTGCTCCTAGATATTACTGATAAGACGGCCAAGACCAGTACCATGTTGCGCGAAGCCGGGGAGTGTGCCATGGAGGACGGCGTTCATCGCCGCCAAGCTGCCCATATTCTGAGAGAGGAAGACGACCTCATAGTGTGGGCTCGCGAGCGCCAGTGTAAACGCCTTATCCTCCATGGAGATGGATGGAACATGATTGATACGGAAACCATGCCCGACTCGTTCCATCAAAACACCCTCACCAGACCGATACACATCTATCGATCCTTCGTCTAGTACCCCGTAAGCATCACCCTGGTCGTGCAGGCTCGGACCACTCCGAAAGACGTGGAAACACTAGCGTTTAGTCAGAAGGCAACGTCAGAAGTACTGGCAAGGCCCATTCTGCTCCCAGCAGCTGGTCAGTCTCCCTACCACCGCCACGTACGCGTAGCCAAGTTATTATTCCGATGCTCGAGAACTGTGAGAGTGCTTAGCGCCATCATCTTCGATGGCTTCGTCTCGAGGAAGTCAGGCATCAATAACCCTGACGACGGGCATCTTTGAACAGAGAACCCGAAAGTTGTCGCCCTGCTCATGACTTCCTCGCCTCGGTTCATCAACGACGTTAGATACGACAGAATATTTGACTCCAAAGCTTCCTACGAATGCATGTACATTCTATCGCTGGTCGGCCTAAACTTCCTCGATAAGTATGGGAAGACCAGGCGTTTGAGTTGCGGGGCCGTTCTAGAGACCGCGGTACGAGAACCTGAGCTCCTCATGAGTTTTGTGCAAGGGCTCTACTTAAATAAGATGTGCCTCTTCGTAGAGATAGTCTAAAATTCTCTAGAGGATCTTGAGTAGCGCTAGAAGGCCCGCACTACAACCTTTGCGAACAAGGTGACTCGGCATATCGCTCCCAATGCCGCGAAGAAGAAATCCCAGTCTCCGATGATGACCCTAGTTACCGCGTTTTCTGGATGTAGCTCTTTCCAACATAGCTCTTTTCTGCATGCCACTGCATCCGACTCTCTAGGTTCTCCGCAGATGGCCCCTGTAGAGGCAGCGCAAACAAAAGCGCTGTGCGAGAAGTGGGCGGCTTTACCCTCATCACAGTCACCGCTTCGACCTGAGCAAGTTGCGCGGTTGGGGAGGTCCACTGCGGCGAAGAAGACCATGGGGCAATGGAAACGAGATTTCG
Source organism: Endocladia muricata (assembly GCA_032356245.1). Taxonomy (NCBI): domain Eukaryota; phylum Rhodophyta; class Florideophyceae; order Gigartinales; family Endocladiaceae; genus Endocladia; species Endocladia muricata. Next base: position 7,999 of record JAUKWC010059495.1, on the reverse strand, counting down.
TGCAGAATGCTAGAACGAAGAAACACGAGAATGAAATGGTCAAAATGACGAAGGCGGCCAAGCACAACACGGGCCAATCACAACGTGCCGCGCACACGCCCGACGACAAAATCTTGAGCTAGCTGTCGATCAGTGATACCGACAACATGCTGATGTTCGATCCTCGCCAAGAAACCGAGGATGGACCTGCGTACGTCGGCTCGTGCGATCAGGACGAAGTAGCCCTCCCACTGGTGATGGCGAGCGTGGAGCGCCCTATGCTCTCGTTGCTTCCAACCCCCATACTCAGTCAGCTCTGAGCATACTCATTTGTCTCCGTCAAGGATGTCCTATCCATGCTACTGCCTCAGTTCTTTGTGGGCACCGACAGGCACATTAGCGAGCTCGACGCCTCAGATCTCGTTGCGGACACCTGGAAGCCCCACAGGCCTTAAACGAACGTAGAGGGGACACTCGCACAAGGAGATGGCGACTATGGTGGGTATGTCTACTTTGCGAAGCAATAACGTAAGAATTACCACCTTTTGCTATACTCCACTTGCGATTCTGGCTGAATACAGAGCCCTACCGCACGGAAGCCTCGACTGCCTGACCTCGACGCACAAGGACGACGTTTTCCCGATGGAAACCCTGTTATCGTCCGTCGCGATCCCATTCTACGGTGTTAATGCCGTCGGACCGACGCAGGATGAGACCCGGTGGAATCGGCTAGTGGGCGAAATAAAAGACAAGGACGACGTAGAAAACAGGGAGGTGAGATTAAGACTTCGGGTCGTTCTTTGCTGGCTGGGGAGGACTGCCCGCGGCAATCACAGGGTAATGACATCGGCAAGACATTGAAACCTGAGACAATGGGATCGCTTGCAGTTCTAAGCGGTCCGGTTGACTTTCTTTGCCGGATTTATTACTTCTTGCATGTGTTTGCACGTGGAAAAAAAAGAAAGCAGGTGGCAGCCACGGCATTTTCTAAGATGAAGAAGATCGTTGTGTCGCGCATATGTCTGTTTTCTTGGGCGCGGGCATTGCACACACGCCGGGGTTGAATATGAAGACCGTATTACTGGTAAAGTGACGGTATGGTACCTCGCGTACCTCATGCTGGAAGAGATGGGTGTGCCCGACTAGGTATTCAACGCACTGAGTGGGCTATCACAGTTCCCAGCCAGTAAGGTGGCCCCTGTTAAAGATAGAAATGAGGGAAGGGCTGAAGATTCGGACAGTCCTGGCTACGCGGATGCGGTCATGTTTGCGGAACGGGACGAGGACGAGAGCAGGAGGGCACATGAGGTCAGTTCTGGAGACATCAATTTTGACCCTGACAACCGCAATGGTTTGGTTCCCGTTTTAACAAGTAATAAAGACGATTACGTAGATGTGCAAAGAGATTACTGAGTATCATTCAATTCAACAACCTTCAACACGATAGGCAAGTGCGCAAACTGGTTTCAGCGAGCAGGCCACGCTATAGGTGTTGTGGAAGACCTAGGTTGAAACGAAAGAATGCTAGCCCAGAGAATTGGAAGATCTTAGGGCCGTTCCATTAAAAAAAATCGTTTGAAAAGTAATGAAACTCTAGACTGGGCAGATATACCTATTTGCACGGGATGGAATGCAATCTTGTGAAAACACTTGAGCCCACGTTTATCCAAAATTGAACATGATAAGCGACACCCATCTGCCCATGTATGCGCAAGTGAGCAGGTCCAAGACCCCATCAATAGTGACACGCCATAGGTCTTAATAATTACTTTCTCTCCACCCGCACAATATACAAGTGTACAACCGCTCTTCGACATCGACTTGCAATTTGCTCTGTTTCTATGCTTCGTTTAATATGTTCGAGACCTGTTTAGCACAAAATGTCCTCCGCTGCGCTCCTGGGGGGCGTCAATCATAGCCCGGGTATAGGGAGGGTGGGGTGAAGTACTTTCGTCGGTTCTCCCATCGTTATCGCAATGATAGGTGCCTATACAGCGTAGGAGGAGACTTGCTCCGTATTGAGCGATACCGGGTTAGCTATAGGTCTCAGCCTTGAGCTACAGTCGGCAACACTTCTTCTCCAGCCACGAGGTGCTAGAGTTATGATTTTTTCCGTGAATGTATAATCATTGACGGTACAATAAAGAAAGCAGAAACTACTTCCGAAACTTAACGCCAAAGACACGAAAAATTTGCTTGAGTATCGCGATCTAGTCAAACGTCTTATTTTCGGCACGCACTAAATTCGGTCTTTCCAACTGCATTGACATAACCTGCAGTCTCTTGTATAGGCCTGAAGATGATCCTCGTTTGCGCTCCATTATGGCTACAATATTGTCCGAAAAGTTAGCTCATAGTCTCAAACTTCGGCTCCTGGCGTATCACGTCGGGACGAGTCTGTAAATATCATGGTAGCTAAACATCACCGATCACGACTCTCAACTTCCTATAGCTGCACGTGGCTCAACAAGCGCTTCCTATTCTTTATTGTAGTGGCACGCAATCTATTGGATGGTCATTTAGAGTATGGTGGGTCGAAGGTGAGCTTACCCGCATGAGGCAGGCTGGACGTCATCATGCGCCATCCAGGTACGTAAGGTGACATGCGAAACTTCAATGTACTGCATAATCTGCAGTACTGGCCGGATGTCGTACTTGTCCATGAACTGCACATGGGAGATGAGGACATTTATTGAGAGCGGTAATTCATAATATCTTTCTTTGAAAGTCGGCTTCCACTCGAAAACCGTCTGTACTACACGACCTCCACGTTTCCGATTGCCACCAAAGTTTGCAATCAGTGCCATTCGAAAACGTTCAGTATAGGCATAAGGACTACTGGACTACTCTACCCGATGAATATCTGCATCTTCATCTGAAACACAAACGTGACCCACTACTCAATGTTTTTAGCTTCCAGGAAAAAAGTGCCATGCACGAAAACCACGGTATATCGAGTTGGGAAGCCATTTTCAGCGGATTTGGTTATCGTAGTACGCAAAGGGTGGCTCCAATATATCCGCACTCACCACAAAACGATCGTGATTTTGGTCATGGCATGTCCTATTGTCGCCGTACAATCAAGTAAGACGAACGTGCCCTGGCGTCGCGATACTTTTGTTCGCAAACTTCTTCGATCCATCTGACTGATTCGCAGCGGAGCGCATCTATTGCAGTAGCAGCTAGATCCCTAAGCAGGTCTACACAGGGACCGGGATTCTAACGGTATAATTATAAAGCAGCTCGCTAAGGCGCCGGCAAAAGGCAACCAAACATGAAGTAAACTTAACTCATACCATCTTCCTGGCGCTCAGTTTCATTTTTCGACTGAGCATTGTGGGCTGGTACAAGATCCACTCTAGTCAGGTCCTCTACGCTTGATGCCTCGCACTTCGCAACTAGATACTTGCACCTTTCTCGGTGATCTCTCCCTCTGGTCCTTACTTGGTACTCACACAGGATTAGTGAAAACTCCTAGATGGATACAGCTACGGACTGAAAGCATGGGCGTATGAGTATTCTAAATGGACTAGATGCACGCCAGAAATAACCACGGTTGTCGCCGATAGACTATAATCACAGAAGTAGAAATGAACATGCATTAACGTAGGATGAATAAATCCGTTTTTGTACGCTCCACTTTAATGACTAATCCCTCACATCAAAGAGAGGATCCCTTCACATCAATTTCCACAGTATATACGACTATTGTAGACAAGCACGGCACGGACTGCGAGACTAGTGAATCTCGAATAGAACGTCTGATGTACCGATGATGATATGACGCCGGTGAATAAGGAGTACTAGTGTTTGTCGGTCATGTTGGTTGATATTAGGCCAAATCGCCCAGCGCAGAGTTGTGTCCTACCACTATATTTAGACGCCAAGAAGACGTATCCCGTGGATGCTCTCAGAATCAATTTCAAGATTTCGCACTACTGTTCTCGTCTGTGGGAGAGCTGGATACTAGCTTGCAAAAGGTGTTTGCACACGCATATTTTGAGTGCGTCAAAGGCTACATGTACATATTTGGGTACCATATGAATAGTGATCGCAACTCACACAACTTTACAATTGCGTGAAAGTTTGTACGTAGAATAGATATGATATCCTGTACTCTGTCGATGGTCAGCTGGACCGAAGCCAGGGAAAACACCGCCTCCCGTGTAAAGTAACATCATTTCGACATTTATCATCGTTGAAAACCAGATAACCTCCAGTAAGGTCACTGTTCGCGGAGATAGTAAAGCGTCTAGGAGCTGCCGATCGATCTTGTTCATGGTATCCACTTGAATCTCGAAAAGCGCTCTATCCGGACAGAGAGGACCTCCACAGAAAAGTTGCGTATTATTTGTGTAGGTGAAGTCTTCGCCGAGCGGGGTTTGCTATCAGCTATTTTTTGAAATCATGGAGAGCGTGGGGTAGGTTCCAGGTACAAAAAGTAGCGTACCCGCCGTACGTGATGTCAACTCTGCATTTTGGCGAGCCCGGAAGCTGCCCTTTTATGAGTGCAAATTCCCTAATGTTATAAATGAGCAGAAAGCTCGATTTTGTTTAAGTTTGAATGGTGCAGTACGTCAGCTACTGAGCTCACCTTTTATTGGCATTCAAGTATCGACACATCTACAACAACTTTTCATGGAGCAAGTCATGCCTGCGTTCATTGGGCCACTAGGAGAGTTTCTCTCCGCGAGGCCAACTCCTGCGGAATCGTTCTGCTCTGTAAATTGCAGCTCTGACGATTCAACAAATTGCGAAGAGGTCGTGTTTTATGATTGATTCAAAGGTTTCTCTTGAATAGAAGACAGGATGCGGTGACTTCTTGAGAAGAGGCTACCTGCATCGATATAACCACATTCCGGCAAGTGGAACAGCGCTTCCAGAACCATTGGAGGCTGAAACCCTCTTCAACATTCTCGGTAGATATTTTTCACTGAAATGTACAGTGCCACGAACGACAGATCACCAGCGCTTGATGCAAACCTTATCTCACAAGCTATACAAACGTTTTAGAACTTCCTCTTAGTTGCCTTCGTATCCAAAATCATATATCTTCTTAACATGCTTGTTGAATCTATTGTAGCCAGCTGCAAGATTACGAATAGAGGCCTCCGAGGAATGGTCTCAGAAACACCCTAATCAAAAAAAAGGTTGAGATGCTTCTGTTCGTGAAAGATGAAAAACCAGATCATTAAAGTCTGTGGGATGAAATTCCTTCAGGAAATGGCCGCCTGCACTTTGTCGGAGTGAGGTGGACTATAGGTCCACTCTCAAAGCCCACGCCGTCATTCAGAGTTTCAGCTGCAAATCCCCTTTGGCCTACAACGCTGTCGCGACCACATTGTCCATCAGTATGCTTGGCAATTAACAGTTGAGATTATTTGAAACCAGTACCATGCAATTTTGGCACGCAGCGTACAGTCTCCAGGGGCAAACAAGATACAAGGCCAGAAGAAGGATAGTCGTTCTCAACGCCCAATGCTTAACCCCGTCCTTCGTTTCCAGGCCGAAATCGTCCTTCGAACCGAAACTATAACCGTCAATATGGCACCATGTTCCATGCCAGTTTTAAAATACGTTTTGGACAAGTGTTGCATTATGCTGAAGTTGAGGGTTTTCGTAACCGGATCTATACCACCCATGGTATGAGTCCCCAACAGCCGAAGTTGTTCAAATAGAGCTGATGATATATAGCTTATCCCGACCAACCCATACATCCCCCATTGGGTTAGGCTCAGTATTCCTTATCCTTCGTAAGGGGGGGATTCTTGATAAGAAATTTCATTCGTGAAAGGTAGGCAGCAGGGTACTCCCTTTATATTGTCTTGCCAGCAACAGTAAGCTCCATTCCAATCTCTAGAAGCCCTTTTCCTGTATCCATCGGTGCGAAGTACACTTCAGCACGGATATTTCTGTTGGTTTTAGACCAATACTCTACGCCTCAAAGAAATACTGACGCGATTTTGTTCTAGCTTTCCTCGTAACATAAGCCAGCATTGCCATGTGCAGACAATGCAAACTTGAGACCAACTGTCACACAATTGACGCCACAACAAACTACATCTACCTCACGTTCACTTTCCGGGCTCCAGTCTAGTGACACGTCATGTGCTATACTAATTAAAGGATAATTTCCTTCTATCTCGAACCAACTTGACATACTCTAATTGAGAAATATGCACTGGGATGCCCTAAACCTCTACACCGTATTGACCCGTAGTGGTATCTACAAATACTTTGACAAAATTCCGTCTCGGATCTATACTCTTAGGGCCTCGTCCTATTTGGCGAATACGGTGTAGTTATGGAGCTGTTCGAGACGGTTCCAAGAAATAATATCGCCAACACAAGCAAAATCATAAACCCGCGCTACTTCTGATTATGCTGCAACATAAACCATGACTTCTCAACTATCACTATCTGACCAGTACTAAAATTCCAAAACATCGTAAGATTTCAAAGGTAGATATATTCTTGAAACATTCGGTTTCCGATTCCCTATGTTCCAAGATGACCAAGCAGTGCCAGTAGTGCTTTGGAAGCATCTACATGAAATATCCAGATGGCGTCAATAGTGTAGAGTGCAAGCTCCAATATACAATCATCTCAGTTCGATCTTTAACTTTCGAAGATTCGTGCGAATCACTCCATTTAGTTTAAGTCTTATCTCGGAAGAAGTCCAAACTACACCATAAACACCAGACACTCGTCTATATTTGTGTAAGCTTGTATTGCTCGTGCCAGTACGAGTTTCCCCATCAATAATTATGACAAGGTTGATTTCAACACCTTCAATCCCAACTGCCTGACTGATCTGCCAACTGACTGCGGCCATGGGTAAGAATTCGGATTTCTCTTTCTGCTGTAATTACTAGACACCCTCCTGCTTTCATGCTTGCCGGTGGCACTGACATGATCTTCAGACCATCGGCAAGTTTTTGATTGGCATAAATATCAGTTATACCTCTGTCGTTGGTCTCGGGCTTTGTAACGTCTCGGACAATTCTTGATATTGTTCTGACCTCCCGGTTGATACTATGGATTCGTTACCACTTGGAATCAGAAACGAGGCGGCAAAAACTATTGAGTACTCGTGATTCAATAACACAAAGAACATCAGAAGCAAGAGACATATTTTTGCAAAGTTAGGAACTCATCAGGGCATTTGGTAGAATTCTCCCTCGTGCAGCCGATTGATATGGACATTTCTACCGTGTCCGAGCTGTCGACACTACTGGACGTCGCATGGGCATCACGAAGGAGTTAAATGGCCCTAATGAGTCAATTCTGTAATTATGCCCACAGGAACTCTGCAACAGATTCGTGGAAAATCATTCACCGTAGCAGCAGAGTTCTTAGTTCAATTCTTAACTGCAAACTTTGCATATCCGTATTACGCATCAAACCTTGTTTACAATATCGTGAGTGTTCCCCGGCCATGTCAATAGAGTTAATCGCGTACAGTATATAGCCATCATGATAAGTGGCAGGGAGCACGATTATAAGCGAAAAACCACTACTCGAGGAGTAAACAACTCCAGTGCTGCGCTATATTCTAGGTCGTACCTCGCCAAACGCCTCAAAATACGCGATAGTAGTGGCTACTTTGTACACTTCGAAGGAAATCTCAGCGGTTGAAAAGTGCAACTGACTTCGTGTCTTGTTTTTGCTTTTGTCGCCATTTTCAACTAGAGACGCATTTGGAGAGCGAGGGATTCTTTAAATGTTCCAAATGATGTTAGAAAAGGAAAGAACTGGTTTGATAGATGTGAGTGTGACAAGTTTTCGCGCGAAGTAGCCCCTTCATACCGTGAGGATTTGCAGTCGGGTTAGCTGTTATAGCTCACTTTTCTGCAAATATCGTCACATCCGAATTGCAGAATTCTGCAATTTCTTACACATATTACATGTATTGCAGAATTCTGCACTTTTATTTGCAGAATTGCCTAGTGTCTATTGGACATTGAGTTTTGCCTCATATGAGGTCAACTCTGGCCTCATATGAGGCCAACTGACCTCC